>CM023541.1:15988880-16276503 GCA_013350335.1 Chimonanthus salicifolius | reverse complement strand
TCTAGCTCATCCAAGCTCCTAAGCTTGGCTCCGATCGTGTCCTTTGTTCCATCCATTTCCTGTGTCATCATCTAAGGTAGAAGTAGGGCGTTAGACAATGCGCCCAGTAGGTATTCGAGTAGGGTCAAACACATAGGTTAGTATAAAAATCACATAGATAATTATAATATCAAAACCATGCAAGTCCATGCCATGCCATGGGTGTCATATGCCATGAATCCCACCCATCATCCTTATCACAATCACATAGTATTCCTCTTCATGGATAATCCACATCAAGGTATTGTCATGACTCCCCACGAATGCCTTATCAGTCCTACCGAACGGAGCTCGGACTCCGGTTACATTTCAAACACAGTATAGCTCTCCCCACGAATGCCTTATCGATCGCCCCCGAACGGAACGTGGACTCCGGTTACAATTCAATCATACATCCATTGGAATCAAAGTGGATTCCTCCACGATTGTTTATCAGAAATCCGAATGGAGCGTGGGCTCCCCTCATTTGAACCCTCCCATACCATGCATGAAATGCAAGTGTAAACATGCTATGTAATAATAAACATCATAGCATTAAAATTCCATAGTTGAAACATATCATTTGATACCAAAATAACCATCAAAACATGAAGTAAAATCATCACATATACATATTCCATGGTTTTCAATAAGGTAGGAATCCTACCAATTTTAAATATCGGGTCCTTGTGTTTCCATCCAAAAATCAATCACCGTTCGCGTCAAGCCGATCGTACACTGTTTGTGAAATCCCATTACCTTATTACATTTAACACATATACATACATCAATTTGGTGATCCAGTTAATTCCATCAACCCTACAACCTCCTAGGTCCATCTCCCTTTACCATCATAGTCTTTTATCCGGTTAAGTCCACTAAGAGGTTTCCAACATACATTGGGGTTGAACCATGTTTTAAGTCCATAAAAATGCCTTATTGGGGTTCAGCCATACAACATGGCCGAACCTCACTCTCTTGGTTTTGGGCCCCTCGTTTTAGTCCTTTAATCATTTTAATCAATGTGGGTCCAAGATCATTCCATCTTTTGATTTATTGATCCAATCATATAAGTTAATCATTTTACATTAATAAAAAACCCTAAGTCCATAAAACATTCTCCATGGGGTTCGGCCACACAGCATGGCCGAACCCATGGTATGGCCGAACCCATGGTCCTTTACTTTCACCACATCCCCATCTTTGCTATCACTGTTGCCATATCTAAACATTTAATTTCTTAAGCATAACTTAGGCCCATACATGATTCATTAACAGAGCATAGATCCATAATAAATCCCTCCATTTCTTAGCTTGATCATTCAATCTTCTAAACATGCATAGATCTACCAAATGATCCATCAAAATGGTTCATGCATGGCCGAACCCATGATGTCTCATTTTCATCCTCTCCTTTCTTAAATCATTTACAAACATTAGGTCCATAAACAAAGTCCCTCCCTGGGGGGGTTTAATCTTACACTTAGGTCCATCATTTTAAAACCCAAAATCCATCAACATGTCTTCCATCATTTTCATTATTTAAAACCCATTAAAAATCACCAATATCCTTCCATGGGGTTTGGCCATACAACATGGCCGAACCTTATGGTTCATCATTTTTTCTCCTCTTCATTCTATTCTCCATTTTCATATCATTTTGAGGATGGTCTTTTCTTAAAATCATACACAACATGTTTATACCATTTGATGGGGTTCGGCCATGAATCCTTTCTTGTCCTCCATGATCCATATACATAAAAATTAGGATTCGGCCATGCAAGGGCTGAATTGTAATGACCCGACCCGATTTGTCAGGATTTTAGGGTCTCAGTAGAAACCGGGAGAGTGTAGGTCCCGTAGTAGGTCTTGTTTCGCCCGATCCTGAGCTTAGAAACTCGAAGGGCGTTTTAGTAATTTGAATTATTTAATATTTTTGTCATGCCAACTAATTGAAAATCACTCTTTTCCTCATACAAGGTTTGATATCTGATTTTCCTTCCGGTTTTGAAACGTTGTTTTCGAAAAGGTCTAGTTTTATGTTTTTTTTTTTTTTAAAAAAGAAAGAAAGCAAAAGCCCAAAACCCTAAACCCTAGATCCCTTATAACCCCTCCTTCCGCCGTGCACTGTAGCACGTAGCTATAGTGCCGCGGCACCTTCATCGCAGCTCCTTCCTCTTCTTCTCTTCTCTCGGATTTCCTTCTCTCTCTCGGACCCTCTGCCTCTCTCGTTCTCCAACCACTCTCCTCTCTTCACCCAGGCGTCCAGCATCGTTGAAATGCCCGTCGCTTCCCGACCGAGCCAGGTATTTTTTCTTTTCTTCTCCCCATCCTCCTACCCTTCTTCCTCCCCTCTCCCACCTTTGATTACCGCCGGTCCTTCCCCTCTTCTCCGATTTTTCTTCTTTCCCCTAATTTCTTACTCGAGTTTTCCGTGATTTTCTTCCCCCTTTTTCTCTCTTCCCCCTTCCCTTCGTTTTTCCTTTTCTCCTCCCCTTCGGTTGGGTTGTTGAGTTGACCCAGCTGGGCAGTCGAGTTAACTCGGCTGGGCAGCTGAGTTGACTTGGCTGAGTCTGAGTTTGGGCCCTGATGAGCCAGGCCCAGCTCAGCTCGCTGTCGGGCCTTTCTTAGCCCAGCTCGACCCTGCTTCAGCCTGGCCCATCCTTTGGGCCCGGGTTCCAGGCCCGGCCTAGTTTCGGGCCCATTTTCAGTTCAGACTTAGTTGGCTTGTTTTACTTGTTTACTTATTCCCATGCTCTTGTTCCGACAGATCAAGCCCCCTCCAACTCGGCAGACTCGTTTTCTCGCAGTTAATTTCAAAACGCACACAAGTGAGGGAACTATCACACTTTTACCATATGCATTTATGCATGTTCCTATATTTAACTAACTGAACGACGTGAGGTACGTGGAATGGATCCCCTATGTTTGTTTAGCCACTCGGTACGGGAACCATTCAGATGATTTTGTGGCAAGGGGACCACTCTGCGTGCTCGTGTTCAATGATGGTAAAGATCATGATGACTGGATGAAATAATGTGTAGTATATGCAGGTTTGTTTGTTTAAATGTAATCGATTGACAACATGATGTGTAATAACATGATGTTGGGTGATAAATGATAATGCATGCATCTGATTATGATCGTTATACAAATGTTGATAACATGTCAGAAATTATCCCTATATGCATGTAACTGGTATACGTGGGATGACGATGGGGCTTAGAGATTAGGCTACACCAGGACTTAGAGTTCCCCCCAAACTTGTCGGGTAGTTGGGGTTGGGGCACTATGTGGGGCATACTGCGGGCACATGGCGTAGACTACCCGGCAATTGGATGCGGGTAAGTATGTTCTCTGATGGGAATTCGGCAGTTGGGCTACCGATGTGTTGTTCCAGACTATAACACCTACAGGGTGGGGACAGTCTGACGTGTGATATGATGTATATTTCCAGACTATGACACCTGTAGGGTGGGGACAGTCTGAGTTGTGATGTGATGTATATTTCCAGACTATGACACCTGTAGGGTGGGGACAGTCTGAGTTGTGATATGATGTATATTTCCAGACTATGACACCTGTAGGGTGGGGACAGTCTGAGTTGTGATATGACGTGTATTTCCAGACTATGACACCTATGGGGTTGGGACAGCCTGAGTGGTGATGGTTTGGTCGGACACTCGTTGATTGGCACGTGTGGTGCGTCGTGTGTGTTATGCGGGATTGCATATGTAGATTTATTTTGATACATTGTGGTGATAGCTTCGCAGTGTGTGGTTTATGTAGTGTGAATAAAATTACTTGTTCTTTCACTGGGTATGCAATACTCACCCCCTTGCCTTTCAGGTAGCTCAGTGGAGGCGGGACCTGACAGGTCCTAAGATCAGGTCTAGGTGTTGATAGCCGAGGGGTGTTTGGCGTACTCTCATTTTGTTACTTAGAGAGATCACATTACGCGTTTATTTTGAATGATGTTTGATATTATGGATAGCTGTAATAACTGTTTATTACTTGGTTATGTTGGTTGAATGTTGTGGTACTTTTATTAAACCTTTACAGTTATTGTTAGTGGGATCTCCATTTGTAGTTTGGTATCAGTGGTACCATACCCATAGCGGGATGGGGTGTTACATGAACCATGATCCTTGACCATTCTCCATTCAATCATGCATGTTGTCATAAGCCATATACATATTGTCCTTAATAATCTTCATTTACATAACCTATCTTACGCATTAGGGTTTTGTCCATTTTTTATCTCATTTCTTGGATGGATTTTAAATCCTTGGCCCATAATATTTTTGGCCAATTCTCCAATCAGAAATAGAACCCCATGGTTCCTTTAACCTCCTTTTAATTTATAAACCTTGTTAAGCAATACTTACCGATTCCGCAACTCCCCCATTTTCTTTCGTTCGGCCTTGCTCCTCCGATCTTCTCCTTAGTCTTTTCTTTCTCCTCCTTGATCTTCTGCCAAAGGTGGTGCTTGAGAGGGAGAGGGTTTTAGATGAAAACCCAAAGAGATGGTTCGGCCAAGGAGAAGGTTTGAGAAAGGGAGAGGAGGAGAGAATGTAAAAACCCTAAGTGTTTTCTTGTCATGGAGAGAGGTCGGCCCTAGGGTTTTGGTGAGAGGGAGAGGATTTGAGATAGAAAACTCTAAGTCTTTCTTGTCTTAGTGAGAGGGTCGGCCAAGCTTGAGAGAGGGAGAGAGTGAATGAGATGAAAAGAGCCCTTTCCATCTTGTCTAGGGTTTCCTTGGGTAAGACTCCACCTCCAACCACCCTCATCAATGTGGAGTCTTCCCCATGAGTCCTTTGACTAGCCAAGAGGGTGCATGCCCTCCACATGGCACACACCACCCTCTCCAACGGTTTTGTGGCTAGTGGTTTCCATGAGATGGAACCCTCCACCTCCCCCTTGACTCACTAAGTGGATGCATGCCTCACATATGGCACACACCACCCTCTCCAACGGTTTTGTGGCTAGTGGTTTCCATGAAATGGAAACCCTCCACCTCCCCTTTGACTCACTCCATCTTTTCATCTACCATGTGACTCACCCCCATTTGACTCACTCCATTTAAATGAAACTCAACTCCTAACTCAAGCATTTGAATTTATTTCCATCTAACTTAAGTGATTTAATTAAATAATTTAATTCAACTCACTTCACTTGATCCTCTTTAATTCACCCATGAACTCACCCATGGTTGACCAAGTCAACCATGGTGGCCAGCCCCACACGCCACCTCATTTGATGAGGTGGGCTAAGGTCCCACTTGGCTATGCCGCTTGGATAATTCCTCATACACTTGCCACCTCACTTGATGAGGTGGACCCCATGCCTTTGATCATAATTGGGTCCATGACCCAATTAATTCCATTTCTTACCCATTTACCCTAATCATCAACCCATCTTGACCCATTGGGTCCCAATTGGGCATTTGACCCAATTGACCACATTGACCCAATTAAATAGAATTAATCCTATCTATGGTCCATTGGACCATACTTGGGTCATTGCCCCCATTCTTATTCATTAAACATCCATTCCATCAATGAATCATAATTTTTAACAATTAAAATAAATAATAGCCAATATATTTATTGAATTGAAAATCTGGCTATTACAATATTACCCTCTTTTGAAATTTTCGTCCTGAAAATCGAGCGAAGCAGGGTTTCAAACAACTTAAACAAGAAGCTCCGGATGAGCTGTTCTCATTTCTGATTCAAGTTCCCAGGTGGCTTCCTCATTATCATGTCGATCCCATACCACTTTGACGAACTAAATGGCTCGGTTCCGTAGTAGTCTTTGTTCCTTCCCGATCACTCTGACCGGCTTCTCCACATAGGTCACGTCGCTTTGCACATCAACAGCTCGCACGTTCAACACGTGTGAAGGATGAGGGTTGTATTTCCTCAACATAGAAACATGGAATACGTCGTCCAAAGATGACAACTGTGGAGGAAGTGTCAATTGATAAGCCACCTCCCCCACCCTCTTTAGAATTGGAAACGGCCCCACAAATCTAGGTGACAATTTCCCTTTCTTCCCGAATTGCATGTGCCCTTCCGTGGCGAGACTTTTAAGAACACTAAGTCTCCGACCACTGTAACACCCCAGATTTTCATTTCATGAATATATATTGAAATTGTCCATTTAATTTGTGAATTAATGGAATTTGAAATTAAATATTGGAGATGGATCTTAGATGGGTAAGGAGTTGGGTCAATTGCCAAATTAAGACCCAACGGGTTATGGATAAGGTTCAATTGAAATAAATGGGTAAGATTAATTTAATTGGGTCAAAATACCCAATTAAGATTCAAATGTAGGTCCACCTCATCAAGTGAGGTGGCATGTAAATGAAATCGCTAAGTGGGACCCTAAATACCATGTGGTTCATGGTCGGCTAAGCCATGGTTGACTTGGTCAACCATGGGTGAGTTCAAATTGAGTTGAGTTGATGAATGATTTCAATTAAGTTCAAAGGAAATGAGTTGTGGCTGAGTTGAATTGACTTGAGTGATTAATGAGTCCAAATTGAATTAAATTGAGTTGAGTTGAGGGGAATTAAATAAATGAGTTCAATGAGAAGATGGAGGGTTTCCATCTCATGGAGGAAACCCGAGGGACACACGTTGGAGGTGAATGGGTGCCTTGGTGTAGTCCAAGGGACACCTTGGTTGGTCAATAATTTAGAAAAGATGGGGGATTTTCATCTTGAATGCACATGTTGGGGAGGTGGAGAGTACCATCTCATGAGATGAAACCCATGGCCCATGTTGGAAGATGGAGGGGTGTTCCATCTCAAGTGGTGCCTTGGCCAAGCCAAGGGGCACCTTGGGAAGACACCACCATTATGAGGAAGTGGGAGGGTTTTGGTTGTTACAAAGGGGCATAACCCAAAAGACACCACACCTTGGCCAATCAATCTCTTCACAACCAAGAGATTTCTTTTCTTCTCATCTCCCTCTCTCTCTCCCTCCCTCAAGCTCTCCCTTGGCCGACCCACTCACAAGACAAGAAAACACTTAGAGTTTTCTCCCATTCTCTCCTCCTCTCCTTCTCTCAAACCTTCTCCTTGGCCGAACCCACTCTTAGGGTTTTCATCTTAATCAAGCACCACTCTTTGACCGAAGATCAAGGAGAAGAAGGAAGAGACTAAGGAAGGAAAATATCGGAGGAGCAAGGCGGAACGAAAGAAAACGGAGGAGTAGCGGAATCGGTAAATAGTACTTGACAAGATTTATAAATTAAAAGGAGGTTAAGGGAACATTCCATTTCGGATTGAAAATAGTTGGTCAAAATGTTATGGGCCATGGATTTAAAATCCATCCAAGGAATATCAATGTGATGGCTGAATATTTGGAATGTGAATACCTATGAGATGGGTTGAACAAATGAAATAATGGTGATGAAGATTAGGGTTACATATATGATTAATGGATAAATGTAAGGACAATATGTATGCATGATTTATGACAACATGCATGGAGAATGATCAAAATCATGGTTCGGCCCTTGCATGGCCGAACCCTAATTTCTATGTATATGGATCATGGAGGACAAGAATGGATTGGATGAGTTTCGGCCATGATGTATGGTTGAACCCCATCAAATGGTATAAACATGTTGTGTATGATTTTAAGAAAAGACCATCCTCAAAATGATATTAAAATGAGGAGATGATGAAGAACAATGGACCATGGGTTCGGTCATGTTGTATGGCCGAACCCCATGGAGAAATGTTGATGGTTTTAAAGGTGGTTAGACCATGGGAAAATGGAAACAAAGGATCATGGGTTTGGCCATGTTGTATGGCCGAAGCCCATGAATCATTTTGATGGATCATTTGGTAGATCTACGCTTGTTTAAGAGATGGAATGATCAAGCTAAGGAATGGAGGGATTTATTATGGATCTATGTTATGTTAATGAATCATGTATGGACCTAAGTTATGTGTAAATAAGTTAAGTGTTTTGCTATGGAAAGAGTGATAGCTAAGATGGGAACATGTTGAAAATAAAGGACCATGGGTTCGGCCATGTTGTATGGCCGAACCCCATGGATAATATTTGGTGGACTTAGGTGTTGTTTTTATCAAGTTAAATGATCAACTTAGGTGATGGGATTAACAAAGATGGAATGATGTTGGACCCATTTGTTTAAAATAAAACAAGGGTTAAAAACGGGGTCAAAACCAAAGACTGAGGTTCGGCCATGTTTTATGGCCGAACCCCACTAGTGAGTTTTAGTGGACAGTGGACAGTGAGTAGTGGACAGCGGGTAACCGGCTGATCTTAAAAATGAAATATTTATATGATTTTCCAAATGGTTAGATTAAATTGGAAGGATGAAGGGAATGGTTTAAATCAATTTGAATAATTAATTTGGTTATTTTTATAGAATTAAATGGATCACCCAAATTGATGTATGTATATGTGTTAAATGTAATAAGGTAACGGGATTTCACAAATGGTGTACGATCGTTTTGACGCGATCGGTGATCAGTTTTTGGACGGAAACACAAGGACCCGATATTTGGACGTTGGTAAGATTCCTACCTTATTGAAAACCATGGAATATGTATATGTAATGATTTTACTTCATGTTTTGATAATTTATTTTGGTATCAAATGATATATTTCAACTATGGGATTTTAATGCTATGATGTTTATTATTACATAGCATGTTGGCACTTACATCTCATGCATGGCATGGGAGGGATCAAATGAGGGGAGTCCAAGCTCCATTCGGTTTTCTGATAAACAATCATGGGAAGGAATCCACATTGATTCCAATGGATGTATGATTGAATCGTAACCGGAGTCCACACTCCGTTCGGGGCAACCGACAAGGCATTCGTGGGGATATACTATGTTTGAAATGTAACCGGAGTCCATGCTCCGTTCGGGGCAACCGATAAGGCATTCATGGGGATACCTTGATGTGGATTATCCATCAAGAGGAATACTATGTGATTGTGATATGGATGATGGGTGGGACTCATGGCATATGACACCCATGGCATGGCATTGACTTGCATGGTTTTGATATTATTTATATCTATGTGATTTTATTATACTAACCCATGTGTTAACCCTACTCGGAGTACCTACTGGCCGCGTTGTCTAACGCCCTACTTCTACCTTAGATGATGACACAGGAAATGGACGGAACGAAGGACACGATCGGAGCCAAGCTTAGGAGCTTGGATAATCTAGTTTCATTTTATTTAAGTTTATTCATGGACAATGTAATTTGAGTAGCGAGTATTTGGGACTGTAATAACTTATACTATTTGCTATGGTTTGGCTTTTAAATTTTGGACATTATAACTTAAGGCAATTATCATCAAGTGATGGACTTCCTTGCTAATCAAAATTGGATAGGATAGAACTCTATTATAATTCCGCATTATGTTTAATTCTGCAAGTTTAACCTTATCGCGTGTGAACCTTTCTCGTGGACTTAGTCCATGCACACGCATGGCTGGCCAGTTAAGGGCCTGGCTTTGGAAGCTCGGACTTAGCTCACGTCATGACGTTGCCGCTCTCTCTCTCTTTATTTTAAAAAAAAATAGACTCTTATTTTCGGCGAGTGAAAGAGGGCGGGGCGTTACAACCTCAAACTCAAAGAACTTTCTCCTCTTGTCAGCGTAGTTCTTCTGACGACTCTGTGCAGTAAGTAGGTGTTGTCGTATCAACTTAATCTGCGCCGTAGTCTCTGCAACTAGCTCGGGTCCAATAAGTGCAGGTTCACCGGCCTCTGTCCAATACACTGGTGATATACATGGTCTACCATACAACGTCTCAAATGGAGCCATCTAGAGGCTTGCTTGGTAACTGTTGTTGTAAAAGAACTCCACCAGTGGCAAGTGATCCTCCGATCCACCCTTGAAGTCTAGCATACATGCTCTCAACATATCCTCCAATGTCTTTATCGTTCTCTCCGACTATCCATCAGTCTGTGGATGGAATGCTGTGCTAGTCAATAAGTCTGTCCCCATAGCCGACTGCATGCTCTGCTACACTCTGCCTGTGAATCGGCTATCTCTGTCGGACACAATAGTCCGGGGAATGCCATGTAGTCTAATGGTATCCCTGATGTACTGTCGACCCAAAGTCTCAGATGAATCTGTCATCTTGATGGGGAGGAAGTGTGCAGACTTGGTCAATCGATCTACCAAGACCCATATTGCATCGTTGCCCTTTGATGACCTTGGCAATCCTGTCACAAAATCCATGGAAATATACTCCCATTTCCACTCCGGAACTGGTAAGGGTTTGAGTAAACCTGGTGGCTTCTGATGTTCCGTCTTAACCTACTGACAAGTTAGGCAGTGAGCAACAAACTCTGCCACATCTCTTTTGAGTCCATGCCACCAATAGTGTCTCTTCAGATCATGATACATCTTGGTGCTGCCGGGATGAATAGAGAGTTTGGTTTGGTGTGCCTCGATCAATAACTCTCTTCTACAGCTCTTAGGCACATATATCCTACCTCGGAATACAAGACCCTGTCCTGATCGTAACTCCCATTTCGGTATGACCTTGATAGTAGAGATCTTAGCCCATATCTCCTCCACTTCCGGATCTGTTCATTGCTCCTGTTCAATCTTGGAGACCATGTTGGACCATATGATCAGATTATACATACTCCTATGGTTCTTGATATACAAATTGAACTCTCGAATGGTATTCAGCATCTCCCATTCCTTCCTGATCAAACTGGCCACTGTTGCATGTGGCATACGGCTGAGGGCATCCGTCACTTTGTTCACCTTGCCAGGATGATATCGAAGTGCGAACTCATAATCTTGTAGATATTCCATCCATTTGCGCTGCCTCATGTTGAGTTCCTTCTGATCAAACAAATATTTCAGGCTTTTGTGATCTGAAAACACCTCAAACTTCTCACCATAAAGATAGTGTCTACAACTTTTGAGAGCGAAGACCACTGCGGCTAGTTCTAGATCATGCGTGGGATAGTGGCGTTCATGAATCTTCAACTGTCTTGAACCATAAGCCACCACATGTTCACTTTGAGTGAGAGAACACCCAACTCCCTCTCCTGAAGCGTCACAATATACTTCACAGCCCTTCTCCCTTTCCGGCAAAATCAGAATAGGAGCAGTTGTAAGCCTTTCCTTCAGTTCCTCGAATCTCCAGTTGCATACATCCGACCACTCAAATTTGACTCCTTTCTGAGTGAGTCGGGTAAGTGGAGATTCAATCTTGGAGAAGTCCATGATAAACTTCCTATAGTAACCGGCCAATCCCAGAAAGCTACGGATCTTGGTCACATTCTTCGGTGCTTTCCATTCTTTCATTGCCGCCACCTTAGCTGGGTCCACGACTATACTTTCCGCTGATATAATATGCCCCAAGAAGTTAACCTCAAATAGCCAGAATTCACACTTGCTTGCTTTGGCATACAGCTGTGTCTAGGACTATCTGCAAATGCTCAGCATGCACCTTCTAACTATTGGAATAGATCAGAATGTCATCAATAAAAACAATTACAAACTGGTCCAAGAAAGGAAGGAAGATCCTGTTCATCAGATCCATGAATACAGCCGGTGCATTGGTAAGTCCAAACAGCATGACCACATACTCATATAGACCATACCGTGTATAAAAGCTGTCTTCTCTATGTCCTCATCCCTAACCCGGATTTGATGATAGCCGGACATCAGATCAATCTTGGAAAAATGACTGGAACCCCTGAGTTGGTCGAATAAATCATCAATCCTAGGTAGAGGGTACTTGTTTCTAACAGTCAGCATGTTCAATTTTCTATAATCTACACACATCTGAAGTGTACCGCCCTTTTTCTTCACAAATAATCCCCAAGATGGTGCTGTCCGGATGAAACCCAGTCTGAGTAGTTCATCAATCTACTTCTGCAACTCGGACATCTTGGCTGGAGCCATCCGGTAATGTGGCAATGACATTGGAGTAGTGCCAAGATACATCTTCATCTCAAAATCAATCTCCCTCTTGGGTGGCAAGCCAGGGAGCTCTGTAGGGAATACCTCCCCGTAGTCTTTTACTACAACTGGAAGTTCAGCCACCGGTGCCTTGTCTAATATGATGTTGTTCAATACCAGGTGGTTCAATTCTTCATGCATTCTTCGGGTGTAATATCCCAGATTTTCAATATAGCAATATTTACGAAAATTGCCATTGAAATTATGAATTAATGGATATGGACCTTAGATGGGTAAAGGGTTGGGTCAATTGCCCAATTAAGACCCAACGGATTGTGGATATGGTGGCAATTGGAAGAATTGGGTAAGATGTATCCAATTGGGTCAAAGTTGTTAATTGGGTCAAAATGTCCAATTGGGACCCAATGGGTCGTGTTTGACTTGGTTGACCACTGTAACACCCCAATTTCTCAATGAAGTGGAAAATTACCAAAATGCCCCTGAGTTGTTTAATTAATTATTTTGTGATGTTAAGTAAGGAAATAGTGGGGCCCATTGCTCAAAATAAAATCATATGAGCACATTATGAATGTTAAGTTTTATTGGTTGGGTAATTTTCATCATTTGGGTCAAAAATGGCTAAATGGGTCAAAGGGCCCAAATGGGGCCCATCGGGTCTTGCTGGGTTATTTGACCGTTTTGTGATTTGAAATTAAAAGGGGTTAAGCCTATTTGATTGGAAATCAAGTGGAGGAAAAATGGGTAGGCTTGATCCATATGTAAAAACCAATTAGAAATGACCAAAATACCATAAATGGGTCATGTTGTCAAAACGGGTCAAGGAGCTAAAAGTGGACCCAACGGGTCGAGTTGACTATTGTTGACCGTGTGAACCCTCAAGGGAGCTCAAACACGATTCAAATCAGTTGAGTGGGATGGAGGTGAGTTGGAATTAAATCAAAAGGTGAGTTAACTCATATGCATTAAATGAAATGCATTAAATGTGATGAGTTGGGTTGGAATAAAAATACCTTGAGTTGGGTGAGTCAAAATGGAATTCAAGGGGCTGTAAAATCAGTGAGTTGAGAGGGAATTTGAAGAGATTGGCTGGTCTTAAACCAACCAAAACAAGTCCCACACGTTGGGGACTTGTTTTGGTGATTTTCATGATGGGTTTTAAATGAGAATACATGGAAATTGGATGAGATGCTTGGGGATTTGAATGGCTGCATTGGTAGCTGCCAAGGGGTGCCTTGGATGGCACCCAATGCCCACCGTTTTGAGCAAGAAATTATGAGGAATTGAGAGGTTTTTGGGGCTGAACTACAAAAACAATAAGCACACAAGGTTGGCCATTTTTCACATTGGAAATCCAAGAATTTCCATCTCTCTCTCTCCCTCTCTCAAATTCGTTTTTCCTAACTGGAATAGCAGAGGTGTTTGCACCAGTAGATCAAGCACAAAACAGCAAGGAGTTAAGGAAACAAGGATTAAAAGTCAAGAGCAAAAGGCAAAGGAAAGTGGTAAGTTTTTCGCATTGATTTATGGTTAATAAAATGGGTAAAATAAGACATGATTTGGCCATGTGATGGTCAAATCTATCAAAGGGTTAAAATATGATTCCTTTATGCTCAATTAGATGGAAAGCATGGACATAGGGTTCGGCCACTTTGGATGGCCGAACCCCATGAAATTTTATGGTTAGTGTTGATGGTTTTGTAAGGATTAAACCATGCAAGAATAGGACCGATTTTAGAGGTCTAAGATACATGCTTTGGAAAGATTGAAAACATGAATTTGCATGTCATACCATGGTCGAATTTGACAAGAGTCTAAACCATGGAAGAAGGTGTCAAAAGAAATGAAATGAACCATTGGGTTTGGCCACTTTGGGTGGCCAAACCCCATGAAAAGAGTTGGTTAATGGTTATGGTTTTTGAAATTTAAAACCATCCATTTGGGGACTGTTTTTACATATTTTATTAAGATTTAAAATATATGCTTAAAGAGGGTTAAAACATGGGTTTGGATATCAGAAAAGGCTGAAGATATGTGGTCTAATCAGTGGAGTAAAATTGGAGAAGATGGACCATGGGGATCGGCCATCTTGGATGGCCGAATCCCATGATATCATGTTGGTTTTTGGATGGTTTCTTTTAAAGTTAAAACCTAATGTTAATACGCTGTTAATTACATGATGATTGAGGTTTAAAAACAGCAAACATAACCATTGGGTTCGGCCAACATAGAGGGCCGAACCCCATGTAAAAGAATGTTGGTTTCATGTTGGAAAAACATGTAAACCATAGACTTTTTATGGACTGTTTTGGATGATTTTTTTTGAGAGTTAAAACTTGATATTAATATACTGTTTATGCATGTTTATATGAGGTTCAAAAACAGCAAACATAGCATTGGGTTCGGCCACCATGGAGGGCCGAACCCCATGCAAATGATGGTTGGTTTTAAGGTGTTTGAAACATGGAAACCATGGACTTTATGGACTGTTGTGAATGAATTTAATTAGATGGTTTCTAAGAGGTTTAAAGGCAGCAATATAATACTGATATTGCATATTTAAATAATGCCTAAAGCATGGTTAAAAGACCAAGATATGGACATTGAGTTCGGCCACCTTGGATGGCCGAACCCCATGTAAGTAAGTGATGTGTTTTGGTGAAGTTAAATTGCTGTTTCGGTGGCTGGTTATGTGGCTGAACCATGTGTAATTCATGGTTGTGTTAACATGATTAAATCATGTATAATCATGAGAAGTAGAGGGATCAACCAGATCAAGTGAACCCCATGTTAGTTTTGATGAAGTTGGTGAGTTTTAAACCATATAAAATATGGTGTTTGATGTGGGTTATGGAAGTTTAACTTGCTGATTATTGGTTGGCCAACATAGGGCTGAACCATGTCATTTTTAAAAGGGTTAAGTGCTTAAGAGTTGATTAAATAAAGTAGGAAGTTAAGTCCTAAGTTGGTGATGTTCGGCCAAGGGCATGGTTGAACCCCACATGATGCGGATGGGTCGTAGATGTGATTGAATAAGTAAATAATGATATGTCTTGCTGTTTGGTATATGGATAAGGTACCGGAAGTCGAACGACGTGCGAGTCGTGACCGGGTGACGCGAAAGAAAGATCAGTTACTGAAGGGATTCTTCAGTAGGTTTCCTACCTACTTGTAACCACGGTTTTACCCAGTTTTTCTTATGATACTCTTGTTTTAATATATGTGTTTCAAATGATATATTATGCATTAACAAATGGCATACAGGCATTGGCATCTCATGCATAGTCATGGGATAATGAATGAAGTTCTATAGTGATGGCTACGATTGTACATGATGGGGGTTGCCCATTGCATGTACATATTGTATAGAAGAGATGAATGTTGTTGTAATTTACCTTGTCGGTGCAAGGCACGTCAAGTGATGTCTACGATGGTACATGATGGGGGTTGCTCATTACATGTACATCGCTTATAGAAGAGATGAAGGTGTGTTGTGATTTACCTTGTCGGTGCAAGGCACGTCAAGTGATGGCTATGAAAGTACATGATGGGGGATGCTCATTGCATGTGCATATTTCATAGCATTGTTTTACCTGTTTTGATGATCATGTATTATGATATGTATATGCATGTTTTATATGCTAACATGTGGTAGCCCTGATTCGGGAACCTACTGGGCGCGTTGATCTAACGCCCTAATTCTATCCTCAGAGGAGATTGCAGGTACAAGCAAGGGGAAAGGAAAGGTCATTGACCAGGAGGGGAGCTGAGCCTAAGTGCTTTAATGATGGATTTGGATTACGTTATATTACTGTCATTTGAATACTATTGTTGGACATGTAATAATTCGTTATTTGCTATGGTTTGATTAGGATAATAACCTATGGATGGTTGATCTATGTTATTTAATATTTAAGACTGTTACTTGCTATCTCGTCTTTCTATTCCGCAATTATCTAGATTATTCCGCATGTTGATGTTAGTTCCATGTGTGATTCACTATCATGGTCTATTCCATGTACACATGGGTGGCCAGTTAAGGTTCAGACTTGGGTAGTCTGAACTTAACTCGCGTCGTGACGCCGCCCGCTCTCTTCCGATGTTTATTTATTTAAAAAAAAAAATTAGACTCTGAAATTCTCGGAAAGGGCGGGGCGTTACAGTTGGTATCAGAGCGAAACGGGAAGTTGAATCATCGAAGTAAGATTAAGACGGTTTCATGTCTCACTGACGGATAAGAATCCCAACTGACCGACTCTTCGGAGTCCGCTGCCTGGGGGCCGGATTAATTTACTTCGAGTGACTCGGACTGAACAATCTATCTGAGAACGACAATGAAAGATAGCAAAGTAAAGTACAGTCATCATAACTGGACATATCAAACATAGCAAAGTAGGATGTACTCCCCTGAAACTCCCACACTGAGAAACAAACAATAGGAAGTTAGAGATTTCCTCAGAAACAAAAGAAAACAAAGAGTGTTGATTTGGTAATCTTCCCAAACAAAGTACATGATATTATGCATGATCAAATTCCCTGGAAACCAAGAGTGGTTTATTTAGAATTATGGTTGAATATTCTTGTGTTTTAAATGTTGTGGCACAGATATGTCGAGCAATGAGGAATACACAGAATTATGGGATAAAGGGACACCTAGTTGTCCAGTGGATTTGGTATCGACTTCCGATAGTGTCAGCATGGAAGTTAATGTGGACCTTCAGGAGGGACCTCCTGAGGAGGATGATATGGACTTAGCACCTATTCCAGAGGATCTGATGGATGACATTCCTGGGATGGTGGAACCTCCTGAGGAAGAAGAGGAGGATCTGGGATTTTTCTTTTATGAGGATCCTATGGAAGACTTTCCTATAATATTGGAATCGGCGGGGGAGGTAGATCCCTAGGATACCTGTGAGTTGTGTAATCAGGACGATCACAACAGTTTGTATTGTCCTCATCCATTAGGAGTTGTCTGTCCGGTTTGTGGATTGCACGGGCATGGAGAGGCGAGGACTAATTGTCCTTGTATAGGAGGACCCGGGTTAATACCCTGCACAACATGTGAAGCATTGGGGCACACGGCGATGATGTGTCCTCATAACCGTTTCAAGTTCGCTAATGATGCGGAATCTTCTACGGAAGACTAGGATAGGAAGTAATATGAAGGGTATTAAAAAAAAGGGTTATTTTTGCAAGGGTGTATATTTTGGTTATACATAGGGTTTGTTTCACCCTACCCACCTTTGTACAAGGATGAAGTATGAAGTTATATTAAGTATGCGATGTTATGATTCTAAGAGGATTTTTGGCACTAAGATATAGGTGACGAGGTCACTTGATTACATTGAGACGTGGTATGGGTGCGTCCCTCACGTGATGTTGATTACATTGAGACGTGGTATGGGTGCGTCCCTCACGTGATGTTGATGATTGAGATGTGGTATGGGTGCGTCCCTCACATGGTATTGATGAGATAAGAATATAAACTTCATGAGTATGGCTTTGAGTAGCTATGAGGCTGTGGGAACCTTGATACGAAATACGGAGACTTGGTCCCGTAGGACTACCATTGAGGAGTGGGTCCCTCGCAAGCTACGTGCTAGAGGGCGCTCTCACGGCTGTTTGGCACACTAGATGTGCTAGAATGCGCAGAGCTAGGTACTATTTTACCCAGTGGGGGTGGTACTAGCTTCGTCAGACGCGGAGCGACCGCCTTAGAGCTTGACTGAATCACCTATGAGGTGAAGGGATGCAGGCGAGGTAGACCGGATCACGTTGGACGTGGGTCTTCTGTTTAGTAAGTCATGGGCCCTAAGTCTTGCTAGGGGTCGGGATACATTTATGATTTGATATGGTTACCACAGTCTTACAGTGATTCATTTGAATGTTGTTCCTACGGATATTAATCATGGATAAATGATACTCATGGACAGAGTGATACCAAGGATGGATGGTTATTAGCTGTTGTATAGATGATGCTCTTGGACAGAGTAATACCAAGGATGGATTGTTACCATGAATGGATTATACCCATATGTGGGTTATATTCATGGATGATTATAAAACAGGGATAGATGATATTTACTGAAAGCGAAACACCAGGGATGGAGGTATTTAACCATGAGTGATTATTCCCATGGTGGTTTGGATTGATGCCGGGAATTGGTATCGTGGAAGTTGGAACAAAAGGTGTTAGTCACATAGTGCATATGTGCGAATGAAGATGTGCAAAATTTTGAAGGTGTATTTAACGGAAAAGGTAAGTGTCTGGTGAAACTTGAATGGGAAACTATGGACGACTGCCGAGTTAGACTGATCACCTGACTCTGTAGTTAGCCAATGGAATTCCAGGAGAGTGCAACTAGAAACCTAGTTGAAATGGAATCAGAAAAAGCTTTGAGCATAGGCTCGCATTGGCAGGCTACCTCACACAGAGAGTAGATAAAAGACCACATTGAGCTGGTATGTATGGAAAATACTATGAGAGCAGGTAAAGTGAAACAGAGTAGATTGATCTATGTGAGATCACAAGTGGCTCACGAGAAAAAGATATAACATGAGACAGAACAAAAGGTGTTGCGAAACAGAGCGATTCAGTTCGTAAAAGTGGTATGGGACCGTCATGGTGATGAAGAGGCCACATGGGAACTTGAATCGGAGATGAGAACAGCTCACCCCGAATTGTTTGTGTAATTTAATTTGAGAACCCTACTTCACTCGATTTTCGGGACGAAAATTTTAAAAAGAGGGTTATATTGTAACACCCCAATTTCTCAATGAAGTGGAAAATTACCAAAATGCCCCTGAGTTGTTTAATTAATTATTTTGTGATGTTAAGTAAGGAAATAGTGGGGCCCATTGCTCAAAATAAAATCATATGAGCACATTATGAATGTTAAGTTTTATTGGTTGGGTAATTTTCATCATTTGGGTCAAAAATGGCTAAATGGGTCAAAGGGCCCAAATGGGGCCCATCGGGTCTTGCTGGGTTATTTGACCGTTTTGTGATTTGAAATTAAAAGGGGTTAAGCCTATTTGATTGGAAATCAAGTGGAGGAAAAATGGGTAGGCTTGATCCATATGTAAAAACCAATTAGAAATGACCAAAATACCATAAATGGGTCATGTTGTCAAAACGGGTCAAGGAGCTAAAAGTGGACCCAACGGGTCGAGTTGACTATTGTTGACCGTGTGAACCCTCAAGGGAGCTCAAACACGATTCAAATCAGTTGAGTGGGATGGAGGTGAGTTGGAATTAAATCAAAAGGTGAGTTAACTCATATGCATTAAATGAAATGCATTAAATGTGATGAGTTGGGTTGGAATAAAAATACCTTGAGTTGGGTGAGTCAAAATGGAATTCAAGGGGCTGTAAAATCAGTGAGTTGAGAGGGAATTTGAAGAGATTGGCTGGTCTTAAACCAACCAAAACAAGTCCCACACGTTGGGGACTTGTTTTGGTGATTTTCATGATGGGTTTTAAATGAGAATACATGGAAATTGGATGAGATGCTTGGGGATTTGAATGGCTGCATTGGTAGCTGCCAAGGGGTGCCTTGGATGGCACCCAATGCCCACCGTTTTGAGCAAGAAATTATGAGGAATTGAGAGGTTTTTGGGGCTGAACTACAAAAACAATAAGCACACAAGGTTGGCCATTTTTCACATTGGAAATCCAAGAATTTCCATCTCTCTCTCTCCCTCTCTCAAATTCGTTTTTCCTAACTGGAATAGCAGAGGTGTTTGCACCAGTAGATCAAGCACAAAACAGCAAGGAGTTAAGGAAACAAGGATTAAAAGTCAAGAGCAAAAGGCAAAGGAAAGTGGTAAGTTTTTCGCATTGATTTATGGTTAATAAAATGGGTAAAATAAGACATGATTTGGCCATGTGATGGTCAAATCTATCAAAGGGTTAAAATATGATTCCTTTATGCTCAATTAGATGGAAAGCATGGACATAGGGTTCGGCCACTTTGGATGGCCGAACCCCATGAAATTTTATGGTTAGTGTTGATGGTTTTGTAAGGATTAAACCATGCAAGAATAGGACCGATTTTAGAGGTCTAAGATACATGCTTTGGAAAGATTGAAAACATGAATTTGCATGTCATACCATGGTCGAATTTGACAAGAGTCTAAACCATGGAAGAAGGTGTCAAAAGAAATGAAATGAACCATTGGGTTTGGCCACTTTGGGTGGCCAAACCCCATGAAAAGAGTTGGTTAATGGTTATGGTTTTTGAAATTTAAAACCATCCATTTGGGGACTGTTTTTACATATTTTATTAAGATTTAAAATATATGCTTAAAGAGGGTTAAAACATGGGTTTGGATATCAGAAAAGGCTGAAGATATGTGGTCTAATCAGTGGAGTAAAATTGGAGAAGATGGACCATGGGGATCGGCCATCTTGGATGGCCGAATCCCATGATATCATGTTGGTTTTTGGATGGTTTCTTTTAAAGTTAAAACCTAATGTTAATACGCTGTTAATTACATGATGATTGAGGTTTAAAAACAGCAAACATAACCATTGGGTTCGGCCAACATAGAGGGCCGAACCCCATGTAAAAGAATGTTGGTTTCATGTTGGAAAAACATGTAAACCATAGACTTTTTATGGACTGTTTTGGATGATTTTTTTTGAGAGTTAAAACTTGATATTAATATACTGTTTATGCATGTTTATATGAGGTTCAAAAACAGCAAACATAGCATTGGGTTCGGCCACCATGGAGGGCCGAACCCCATGCAAATGATGGTTGGTTTTAAGGTGTTTGAAACATGGAAACCATGGACTTTATGGACTGTTGTGAATGAATTTAATTAGATGGTTTCTAAGAGGTTTAAAGGCAGCAATATAATACTGATATTGCATATTTAAATAATGCCTAAAGCATGGTTAAAAGACCAAGATATGGACATTGAGTTCGGCCACCTTGGATGGCCGAACCCCATGTAAGTAAGTGATGTGTTTTGGTGAAGTTAAATTGCTGTTTCGGTGGCTGGTTATGTGGCTGAACCATGTGTAATTCATGGTTGTGTTAACATGATTAAATCATGTATAATCATGAGAAGTAGAGGGATCAACCAGATCAAGTGAACCCCATGTTAGTTTTGATGAAGTTGGTGAGTTTTAAACCATATAAAATATGGTGTTTGATGTGGGTTATGGAAGTTTAACTTGCTGATTATTGGTTGGCCAACATAGGGCTGAACCATGTCATTTTTAAAAGGGTTAAGTGCTTAAGAGTTGATTAAATAAAGTAGGAAGTTAAGTCCTAAGTTGGTGATGTTCGGCCAAGGGCATGGTTGAACCCCACATGATGCGGATGGGTCGTAGATGTGATTGAATAAGTAAATAATGATATGTCTTGCTGTTTGGTATATGGATAAGGTACCGGAAGTCGAACGACGTGCGAGTCGTGACCGGGTGACGCGAAAGAAAGATCAGTTACTGAAGGGATTCTTCAGTAGGTTTCCTACCTACTTGTAACCACGGTTTTACCCAGTTTTTCTTATGATACTCTTGTTTTAATATATGTGTTTCAAATGATATATTATGCATTAACAAATGGCATACAGGCATTGGCATCTCATGCATAGTCATGGGATAATGAATGAAGTTCTATAGTGATGGCTACGATTGTACATGATGGGGGTTGCCCATTGCATGTACATATTGTATAGAAGAGATGAATGTTGTTGTAATTTACCTTGTCGGTGCAAGGCACGTCAAGTGATGTCTACGATGGTACATGATGGGGGTTGCTCATTACATGTACATCGCTTATAGAAGAGATGAAGGTGTGTTGTGATTTACCTTGTCGGTGCAAGGCACGTCAAGTGATGGCTATGAAAGTACATGATGGGGGATGCTCATTGCATGTGCATATTTCATAGCATTGTTTTACCTGTTTTGATGATCATGTATTATGATATGTATATGCATGTTTTATATGCTAACATGTGGTAGCCCTGATTCGGGAACCTACTGGGCGCGTTGATCTAACGCCCTAATTCTATCCTCAGAGGAGATTGCAGGTACAAGCAAGGGGAAAGGAAAGGTCATTGACCAGGAGGGGAGCTGAGCCTAAGTGCTTTAATGATGGATTTGGATTACGTTATATTACTGTCATTTGAATACTATTGTTGGACATGTAATAATTCGTTATTTGCTATGGTTTGATTAGGATAATAACCTATGGATGGTTGATCTATGTTATTTAATATTTAAGACTGTTACTTGCTATCTCGTCTTTCTATTCCGCAATTATCTAGATTATTCCGCATGTTGATGTTAGTTCCATGTGTGATTCACTATCATGGTCTATTCCATGTACACATGGGTGGCCAGTTAAGGTTCAGACTTGGGTAGTCTGAACTTAACTCGCGTCGTGACGCCGCCCGCTCTCTTCCGATGTTTATTTATTTAAAAAAAAAAATTAGACTCTGAAATTCTCGAAGAGGGCGGGGCGTTACAACCACCAAGTGAATTGAGTTAAATTAAATGAGTTGAGATGGACAGTTTACATTTTAAATTTAAATTCAAACAATGGGAAGGACAGTGTACATTTTAAATTCAAAAATTCAAATAATGGGGTGGACTATTTTACATTAGAAATTCAAGCAAATGGGGTGGACGGTTTTACATTTGAAATTCAAACAAATGAGATGGAGGAGTTATGTTTAATTCAAATTCAAAACAATGATACACGTTGGAGAGATGGGAAGTTTTGGTTACACATTTCAAATTCAAAACAAAGATATACATTGGAGAGATGGAGGAGTGTTGGTTTAATTTTTTAAATTCAAACAAATGGAGGAGTATTGGTTTATTTCAAATACAAAGGCAAGGCACGCGTTGGAGAGATAATGGAGATGGTTATGGTTTTTAATTTTCAAATTCAAACAAATGGAGGAGTATTGGTTTATTTCAAATTCAAAGGCACACGTTGGAGAGATAATGGAGATGGTTATGGTTTAATTTTCAAATTCAAACAAGGCTCAACTCTACCTCTCCCACTTGGCTATCTCTCTCCCTCACACTCTCTCTTAGCCGACCACTCACAAAGACAAGAGAGAAAAAGAACTTAGAGTTTACATCCCAAACACCTTTCCCTCTCACTCAAGCCGATCCTCTCTCAAACCCACATAATTTGGCCGAACTCTATGTCTCTCTCAAGGCCGGTTCTTCTCTCAAAGACAAGTGGACTTAGAACAAAGGGGTTTGCAGCAAGGTCAGTCTCGGCCTAAAGATCAAGAAGGAAGGAAGGACTAAGGAAGGAGTGAAAGAACCGGAGGAGTCGCGGTATTGGTAAGTGCACTATAAACCCTTGTTAAATAAATTGGTTAAGGGAACATGATCCGGCCATTTTATGGCCGATCCTATTAAGGGTTTAAATCATGGTTATTGATGTTTAAAAGGGAAGAATATGGATCATAGGTTTCGGCTACTTTGTATGGCCGAACCCCACTAAGGGGTATTTTGGTGGGTTATTGTTTAACCAAGGCATATTTTTGAATGGAATGGATAGCCATAGAATGATCAATGGCATAAAATGTAAATAGGAGTAAAAATGCAAGATCATGGGTTCAGCCATGGTGAATGGCTGAACCCCATGAGGAATGGTTTGTTTATGTATTCTATGGGTTGAGTTTTAATTGAGTTACTTGGATTGGCAATTGGACTTAATTTAAAAAGGATTAAAGGACCAAAATTTATGATTGTGAGGTTCGGCCATGTTGTATGGCCGAACCCCACTAAGGTGGATTTGTTGGACTTAAGTTATTATGTAGTGGATTTGCTGGACTTAAGTTATTATGTGGTTAGATGATTAATGTATAAATGGGTAGATCAATGGAATTGTGTGTTTGGGCTTGAGAACCCAAAGGAGGAACCAAAACAAAATTAGTGAGGTTCGGCCATGGTGTATGGCCGAACCCCACAAGGTTATATTTGGTGGATTTAGAGTTTTAAAATGATTACTTGAAAGGGTTTGGTTAAAACCAAAAAGGGACCCAATTTAAGTGGGTGAGGTTCGGCCACGGGGTATGGCCGAACCCCAGAAGGTGGTTTTTGGACTTAGATTTAATTAGAAATCAAAAGGATATTGTCTTGACTTATTGTTATATAAACAAGGTAATGGGACTTCTTGAACGGTGCGCAATCGCAAATGGGTGATGGTTTAAGAAGAGCGGATATTTTAAGTGGCATTGGTGTAGGTTTCCTACCTCTTTGTAACTACACTTATACTTGATGTTTTTATCTTAATTTTTATGAGATATGTGTTAAATTATTATGTTTCAAAGAGGATTTGAATGCTAAGATTTATTTACAAATAGCATGTATTCATTGACATCTCATGCATGGCATGGGGTGATGGTTAAGTAACCGGAGGGACTACACTCCGTCGGGGCATCCCAACAACCTATGTAGTGGTACCTTGATGATGAGAATCCCATAAAGAGGAAACTAGAGGGTCCACACTCCGTCGGGGCATCCGAACAACCTATGTGGAGGTACCTTGATGATGAGAATCCCATCAAGAGGAGGCTATGTATACTTGTGATGGGTGGGACTCATTACATTTGCATACATACATAGCATTGTTTTTGTAAGATTTTGATGATCATGTATTATTATGTTATATGTATGTTTTTATACTAACCTTGTGGTAGCCCTAATCGGAAGACCTACTGGGCGCATTGATCTAACGCCCTATTTCTATCCTTAGTGGATGACTCAGGAAAGGGAAAGGTCGAGGATCGCAAAGGAAACCAAGCATAGGAGCTTGGGCATTTGAATGGATTAATTATGGACATTTTGTTTAAGTTTACAAGGACATGTAATTCGTTAGTTAGATGTTGGCATGTAATGACTTAGTAATATTTGCTATGGTTTGGTATGGTTTGAATGAATGATTAAGTTAAGGTAATTTTGGTTAATCGACTATGTACTTTGCTATCTAATAAAATGGAGTAGATTTAGGTTCTATTATAACCTGCAGTTAGGTAAGATAATATTCCGCAAGTTTTATCTTTTACTATGTGTGAATTGTTTTTCATGGACTTAGTCCATGCACACATAGGTTTGACCAGTTAAGGGTCGGACTTTAGAAGTCCGGACTTAATTCGCTTCGTGCCATCACGCTCTTATCACTTGTTTATTTAGTTTTTTTTTTTTTTAAAAATAGACTCTGATTTCGAGTGAAAAAGGGCGGGGTGTTACATCGGGTCATAGGGATGCTCTGTTTGTCAGCATGTACCACGTATCGCTTTCCCTCGGGTGACAAAAATATCACCCTACGGAGATGGCAGTCAATGTTGGCCTGAAAGTTAGCCAACCAGTCCATGCCAAAGATGATGTCGTACTCAGTCATCTCGAGTACCAGATAGTTGAACTCAAATCTAAATCTAGCGAGTTCAGTGTTTGCTGCTGTGCATATAAGTCCCAATGATGTGTCTCCGACGGGGGATACAATAGTAAGTGATGTGGACAATTTTTGTACTAAGGTGCCAGTAGCAGATATAAATGCAGCAGATACAAATGAGTGGGATGCTCCAGAATCAAATAATGCGAAAGCATAGGAACTACCGACTACTGCCATACCTTAAATCACGGAGTGATCCACCACATCTGGAGGAGCTAAGGTATATAGCAGTCCAGATCCTGTCGGGTTTGGTGCCCGTCCTGTCTAGTTGTATGCCCTGGCTCCTCGTGAATGAGCTGATCTGGCTGGAAGGCAAAAGGAACCTCTCGAGTGAGAGGGTCCGCTGATCTGTGGACATTCCTTCTTGAAATGGCCCTGCTGGCCACACTGGAAACAGATGCTCACACCTCGGGGGACCTAAGAGACTGATACTGATGGGGACGGCTGATTGGGACGAAAGCCCCCAGTTGACCCAGTGGAACGTGAGGGTCTCCCAAGGTTAGATCGGAACCTCTTGTTGGAACGAAATGCACTTTCCCTGCTCTGGCCTCAGTGGTTCTCCACAAACCGCACTGTCTCTGTCATCTCCTGCTCTGCTATGGTGGCCCTGATGCTCGGTTGAAGGCCCCGCTCAAATTTGTGAGCCCTTCTGTACTCCGTGTCTACCATGTATAAGGCATAACAAGATAGACGGAGGAACTCCTGATGGTGCTCCGCCACAATCATGGTGCCTTGCACCAAAGATAGGAAAGCTTGGGTGTGGCATTCCTTCTCCTCTTCTGGAAGTTAGTGATACAAAAACATAGCCGAGAACTGTTCCCACGTCATCGAAGTCTTTTCCCCTTCCGGAATCAACGCCCGCTGTCGTTCTATCGCTTCCCACCATTTGCCGGCATCATCAATCAATTGTGAGGTAGCCAGCAATATCTTATCTTCATTGCTGGAGATCTTCAGTAGTGTCAAGATCTGGGTAACTTTCCTCAACCAGTTCTCCGCTCCGGCAGGTCCTTCCTTCCCTTTGAAATAAGGGGGTGCTGCTGTTAGAAATCCTTAACCATCCTCCGATCATTTGCCTCGTTGGTGGTCGCATTTCTGTTTCCGCTCATTTGTCGTTGAAGAACGGAAGTGACCACGCTTGCACCAAGTTCTGTAGCTCAGGAAGCACCACGGGAATGTTCACGCTATTTTGCCCCTCCTCTTGGTATGGTTGCTGCACCTCCTCTTGATGTGGTTGCTGCACCTCTTCATCCACACACGGATTTTGTCGGGTTCTTCTTCTCGGAGGCATTTTCCTAAGTTAGTGAAAACATCATTCATTTAGCTTTTTCGTAAAGTTTGTGTTTTCATAATTTGGGGAAATTACCAAATAAGCACCCTTATTTTTGGGGAAACTTCCTAAGTATCAAATGTTGTTTCTCAATTTGGGGAAATCGGGGAAATATCTCCTATTTTGCTATGTTTAATAAATCCATCACTGTTTCTCAATTTGGGGAAGAATCCGGAGGTTTCTCATTTTCGGGGAAATTTTCCTATGTATCAAGTGTTGTTTCTCAATTTTGGGAAAAATCATTAATGTTTCTCATTTTCGGGGAAATATGTCCTATCTTGCTACGTTTGATAAATCCAATTTATAGTGACTGTCCTTCCCTTGCTGTCATTCCCTTTTCGTCAAGTGTTGCTCTCAGATTGAATGCTTCAGTCTGAGTCTAACGAAGTAAACTAATCCGGCCCCATTGCAGCGGACTTCAAAGAGCCGGTCAGTTGGGATTCTTATCTTGTCAGTGAAACATGATACCGTCTTAATCTTACTTCGAAAGATTCATTCTTCCGGTTTCGCTCTGATACCAACTGTAACGCCTCGCCCTTTTTCCCTAGTCGAAAATTAGAGTCTATTTTTTTTTGAAATAAAAGAGTGAGAGAGCGTGGGACGTCACGACGAGAGCTAAGTCCGAGCTTCCAAAGCCCGGCCCCTAACTGGCCAACCATACGTGTGCATGGACTAAGCCACTAAAACGATTCACACGTACTAAGGCTAAACTTGCGGAATTATAATAGAGTTCTATCCTATCCAATTTTAAATAGCAAGGAAGTCCATCACTCAATGATAATTGCCTTAAGTTAAAATGTCCAAAATTAAAATCCAAACCATAGCAAATAGTATAAGTTATTACAGTGGCGTGCTCGTCCGTGTTTTAGCAGCTTTAGCTACATTTTGGATGGATCATAGTTGGTAATGAACTGGTCAAGGGTAGGTCATGGTCTAGTATCGGCTGGTCACTGTCCGGTCACGACTGATCACGATCAGGTCACGATCCGATCACAGCTGATCACGGTCAGGTTACGGCTAATCAGTGTCAGGTCATGGTCTAGTCACAACTGATCACGGTCTGGTCACGGTTAGGTTAACGTTTGGTTAAGGTTAGGTCACGGTCTGGTTACGGCTGATCACGGTCAGGTCACGACTTGGTCACGGTCAGATCACGTTTCATTCATTCTCGTTGCCTCGATTGACCGGTGAATCGGTATCCGTTAGACTTGCCTCTTTCCCTTTTTCGCCTCGTGGTGCGGTCGGATGGCAAAACTCATTTAACAATGCAACTCCTAGTGCTCTGCGTGCCAAGGAGCTGTGGTCATTCAGGACGGACGCAGTGGGAGAATCCAATGGTGCGCATCCGTTGCATGTTCGAATCGGACATCACGCGTGCGTAGGTATGACTCTCAGCAATGCATATCTCGGCTCTCGTATCAATGATGAATGTAGCGAAATGCGATACTTGGTTACAGCTTATCACGGTCTATTCAGGGCTGATCAAAATCTGGTCACGTTAAAGGCATGTTTAGGGTACACGGTTTAGAGCATTATTATTCAAACATTTTTGCATTCTATGTCACCCTTAGCCTATGGATGAACCTGGATCAGGCAAAGCGGTCGAAGGAAGGATTGGGTTGGACTGGGGCCAAAAAATGATGAGACATGACAACTTTTGGACATTTATCAACGGATGGTAAAATTGACGTCCTCTTCCATGTTTGAAAGGCTTCAACTGCATTATGGATAGGTCTTGATCGTTTTCGGAAGGGTGTCATGCTGGTTTCACTGTTCTGCACTGTCTGCGGGACAGGTAGCGGACGATAAAAATGATTTTTCATCTGCCATGACAAGAGAATGTTTGATGTGCTAGCCCGTATTTGAGAAGCTTTAGCTAACATGGATGGGTTGTTGTGGATTCTGGACATATAGTAGATGAGTGTGGATCGGTTTCATCGTCCTGGATCATCCTTGGGATGGGTAACGGATGACAAAATTGAATTGTCGTCCTGCCAAGGTAAAGGTATGTTTGGCGTGCTCGTCAGTGTTTTAGCAGCTTTAGCTACATTATGGATGATCATAGTTGGTAATGAACTGGTCATGGGCAGGTCACGGCTGATCACGGTCAAGTCACATTCAGGTCACAGTCAGATCACGACTGATCGCGGTCAGGTCACGGCTGATCAGTGTTAGTTCACGGTCTGGTCATAACTGATCACAGTCTGGTCACAAGTGATCACGGTCAGGTAACAGCCGGTCAAGGTCCGATCACGGCTGATCACAATTTGGTCACAACTTGGTCAGGGTCAAGTCACGGCCATTCACGGGTGATCACGGTTGATCATGGTTAGGTCATGGTCTGGTCACGGTTGATCACGGTCCTGTCACGGCTGATCATGGTCAGGTCACGGATGATCACGGTTAGGTCTTGGTTGATCATGGTCCGATCACAGGTAGGGCATGTTTGGGGTGCACGGTCGAGAGCATTATTATTCACACCTTCTGGCATTGGATCAGGTAAAGCGGTCAAGGGAAGGATTGGGATGGACTGTGGCCAAAGAATGATGAGATATAATAACTTTTGGACATTTGTCACCGGAGGATAAAATCGGCGTACTCTTCCATGTTTGAATAGCATCAGCTACATTATGGATAGGTCTTGATTGGTTTTGGATGGGTATCATGCTGGTTTCACTGTCCTGCACTGTGTGCGGGACTGGTAACAAATGAAAAATTCATTTTATCACCTACCATGACAAGAGAATGTTTGGCGTGCTAGCCTCTGTTTGAGAAGCTTCAGCTAACATGGATGGGATGTTGTGGCTTTCGGACTGATAGTAGATGGGTGAGAACGGGTTTCACTGTCCTGAACCGTCCTAGGGATAGGTAACGGACGGTAAAATGGAATTGTAGTCCGGCCAAGGCAAGGGTATGTTTGGCGTGTTCGTCCGTGTTTTAGCAGTTTTAGCTACATTACGGATGGATCATAGATGGTAATGAATTGGTCAAGAGCAGGTCATGGTCTAGTATCGGTTGCTCACGGTTTGGTCACGGCTGATCACGGTCAGGTCACGGCTGATCACTGTTAGGTCATGGTCTCATCACAACTGAGCACGATCTAGTCATGGTCTGGTCACAGCTGATCAAGGTCAGGTCACGGATGGTCACGACTGGTAACGGTCTTGTCACGATCTGGTCACGACTTGGTCAAGGTGAAGTCACGTTTGATCACGTTCAGGTTAAGGTTGATCAGGCTCAGGTCACTGTTGATCAGGTTCAGGTCAGGTCACAGCTGATCACGGTCAGGTCTTGGATGATCATGGTCTGTTCAATGCTGATCACGGTCTCGTCACGGTTGGTCATGGTCTCGTCGTGACTTGGTCACGGTCTGGTCACGGCTGATAACAATCTAGTCTCGACTGACCACAGTCACATCATGGTCTGTCACGGTCCCGTCACGGCTGATCATGGTCAGGTCACGGCTGATCATGGTCTGGTCACGGTCGGTCACGACTGATCACGGTCAGATCTTGGCCGATCACGGTCCAGTCACATCTGATCAAGGTCAGGCCTTGGCCGATCATGGTCCGGTCACGTCTGATCACGGTCTGGTCAGGACATCGTCATTGTCTGGTCATGGCTTGTCACGGTCTGGACAGGACTAATCACGGTTAGGTCACGGCTGATCACGGTCAGGTTTTGGCTGTCACAGCATATCATGGTCCAGTCACGGTTTGCTCAATGGTGATTACGATCAGGTAGTGGCTGATTACGAATGATCATGGTCTGGTCACGGCTTATCATGGTCTGATCATGGCTGATGACGATTTTATCTCGAACTGGTTATGGGACCAGTTAAGGATGGGTCACGGATGGGTGTTAGTGTCTTCAGCTACACTATGTTCAAAGTCTTGTCGGTGACAGTCATGTAACAGATGGGTTTGGATGAATATCACTATCCGCAGGAAGGGTTTTGTCTGTTCGCGGGACAGGTTTCGTTGACAGTAGGACAGGTTACCCATCCGAGGGACGAGAAAAGAACGGTAACATAAAATTGTCATTCTGCTAGAGCACGGGCATGTTTGACGTGCTCGCCCGCCCTCGAGCACCTTCAAATAGAATATGGACACGACTTTGTGGGTGGGGTACAGATCTCGGAAGTGTATCTCTTTCAGCGGGACGGGTTTTGATTATCCGCGAGACGAGTAATCGTTGTCAATAGGACAAGTTGCACCGTCCACGGGACAGGAAACGGACGGTAAATCAATATTGTCGCTTTACCAGAGCACGGTTATGTTTGGCGCGCTCGTCCGTGCTTGAGCACTTTCTGCTACACAGTAGACAGGCTCTTGTGGGTACGGTACGGGTCACAGATCTGTAGCACTGTCCTCGGGATGGGTTGAGTGTCCGCAGGATGGGTGTCCGCGGATGGTTCGCGGACAGTAAAATGAAATATTCGTCTTATCAAGACAAGGGCGTGTTTGGCAAGCTCATTCGTGCTTGAGCAACTTTAGCTTTCAGAAGGATCATTTTCGTTGCCTCGATCAACCGACTTATGGATGGATCATAGTTGGTAATGAACTAGTAACGGACAGGTCATGGTCTATTGTTAGCTTGTCACTGTCAGGCCACGGTAGATCAAGGTTCGATCAATGCTGATCACGATGAGTCACGGTCTGGTGACGGCTGATCACGGTCAAGTCACGGCTGATCATGATCAGGTCACTGTGTGGTCACGGCTGATCACAGTCAGGTCACGGCCGGTCACGGTCCGATCACGGCTGATCATGGTTAGGTCAGGGCTGATCACGATTAGGTCTTGGCCGATCACGGTCAGGTCTTGGCCGATCACAGTTCAGTCACGTCTGATCACGATCTGGTTAGGACTTCGTCACGGTCTGGTCATGGTTTGTCACTATCTGGACAGTGCTGATCATGGTCAGGTCACTATTGATCACAGTTAGGTCACGACTTGTCACGATCAGGTCACGGTTTGGTCACGGCTTATCACGGTCTAATCATGGCTGCTCACGGTTTGATCACGAACTGGTCATGGGACCGGTTAAGGATGGGTCACGGAACGGTGTTAATGTCTTCAGTTACATTGTGGACAAAGTCTTATAGGTGATGGTCAGGTAAAGAATGGGTTAGGATGTTATCACTATCCGTAGGACGGGTTTTCTCTATTCGAGGGACAAGTTTCATTGAAAGAGGACGGGTTAACCCGTTTGCCTGGCGAGAAACGGACGGTAACATGAAATTGTCGTTCTGCCAAAGCACAAAAATGTCTGGCATGCTCGTCCGCGCTTGAGGACCTTCAGCTACTCTATGGACACAGCCTTGCGGGTGTTGTACAAGTCTCGGACATGTATCTCTATCTGCGGGATGAGTTTTGACTATCTGCGGGACGGTTATCGCTGTCAGTAGGACGGGTTTCACCGTCAGCGGGATGGGTAACGGATGGTAAATCAAACTTGTCACTATGCCAGAACACGGACATGTTTGGCGTGTTCGTCCGCGCTTGAGTACCGTCTGCTACACTATGGACAGGGTCATGTGGGTGCGGGATGGGTCATATATGGGTAACACCGTCCAATGGACGGGTTTTGACTGTCCGAAGGATGTGTATCGCTATCTGTAGGACGGATTTTACCGTCTGCGGAGGGGTCGCCGACAAAAAAATGAAAAATTCGTCTTGTCAAGACAAGTGCGTGTTTGGCATGCTCGTCTGTGCTTGAGCAACTTCATCTTTCTTAAGGATCATTTTCGTTGACTCGATCGACAGGAAAATCGGTATCAGATTGAGTTGTCTCTTCCCTCTCTTTACCTTGCTGTGCTGTCAGGTGGCAAAACTCTCTCAACAGTGCAACTCCCAGCGTTCTGCGCACCAAGGAACGGTGGTCATTCGGGACGAACACAGTGGGTGACCCCAACGGTGTGCGCCCATTGTATGTTCGAATCGGACATTACGCGTGTGTACATATGACCCTCGGCAATGGATATCTCAGCTCCCACATCGATGAAGAATGTAGCAAAATGCGATACTTGGTAACGGCTTATCATGGTCTGCTCAGGGCTCATTACAGTCTTGTCATGGCAAGGGCATGATGAGCTGGTCACAGGCAGGTCATGGTCTATTATTGGCTCGTCACGATTAGGTCATGGTTGATCACGGTCAAGTCACGGCCGATCATGATCAGGTCACGGTCTGGTCATGGCTGATCACGGTCAGGTCATTGCAGGTCACGGATGATCATGGTCAGGTCACGGCTGATCACAGTCAGGTCTTTGCTAATCACGGTCAGGTCTTGGCCAATCACGGTCCGGGTACGTCTAATCACGGTCAGGTCTTGGCTGATCACGGTCTGGTCAGGAATGCGTCACGGTCTGGTCATGACTTGTCACGATCTGGACAGCGCTGATCACGGTCAGGTCACGACTGATCATGATCAGGTCTGGTGCTGACTTAAGTGTTATACAGTTGGGTATGGTACCATTCAATCTCACAAAAGGATCCCAACAACACATCTCTGTTGCTAATGGTACTAGTATTGCAATTGAGAGAAAGATCCTAAACATCCATATTTGTTGTCAAGGAGTTTCATAATTTCCAAAGATATTGTTGATGAAGTAATTTTAGGATCTCCCTTTATATTACAAATTCAACCCTTTTCTGTCAGTACTAAGGGAATCACCACAAGGATTAAAGGTTTAGAAGTAAAATTTGATTTTATTGATGAACCCAATCAAATGAAAATTTTAAGAATAAATCAATCATTGCTAACAGAGAAGAATATATAATAGAATTAAAAAATGAAATCAAATATGTTAGAATTAAAACTGAATCAGAACAAAAATAATTCAAAGAAAAATTAGAAAAATTTCAGAGAGAAATTGAAGATGAATGTTGTTCTGATTTGCCTTCTCCTTTTTGGGATAGGAAAAGACATATAATTAGTCTTCCTTATATTAAAGACTTTGATAAAAGAAATATCCCTACAAAAGCTAAACCTTCACAGATGGATGCTTACGATCTTGATCTTTGTAATAAAGAAATAGAAGATTTGTTAAAGTAGAATATAATCAGAAAAAGTAAATCTCCTTGGAGTTGTACTGCCTTTTATCTTGAAAAAGCCTCAGAGAATGAAAGGGGTGTCTCGAGACTTGTCATAAATTATAAGCCTCTTAACAAAGTTTTGTAATCAATTAGATATCCTTTGCCAAATACTCACGATCTGTTGAACAGACTTTACAATGCAAAAATATTCTCAAAATTTGATCTTAAGTTTGGTTTTTGGTAAATCCAAGTTGAAGAAAAGGATCGATACAAAACTGCATTTACTGTCCCAATGGGTCATTATGAATGGAACATCAGGCCTTTTGGATTTAAGAATGGTCCTTCTGAATTTCAGAATATCATAAATAAAATATTCTCATCATACATTCAATTTTCTATTGTTTATATTGATGATATTTTGATATTTTCTGAATCAGTAAGTCAACATTGGAAGCATTTAGGAATTTTCAAGAAGATAATTAAACAAAATGGTTTAATTTTATCTAAGAAGAAAATGAGCCTTTTTCAACAAAAAATTAGAATTTTAGGATTTGAAATTCAAGATAAAAGGATCACTCCTACAAATCAAGTAATCCAATTTGCTGATAAATTTCCTGATGAAAAAAAAGATAAAAATATGCTACAAAGATTTCTTGGATGCTTAAATTATGTTACTTTTTTCTATCAAGATTTATCAAAAGATAGAAAACTACTCCAAGAAAGATTGAAGAAAAAGCCCATAGAACGGTCTGAGGATCATACTAGAGCTGTCCAAAAAATTAAAAAAAGAGTTAAAAATCTTCCATGCAGATGTTTATCTAACCCTAATGCTTTTAAAGTTGTTCAGAGTGATGCCTCAGAGTTAGGATATGGAGGAATTTTATTACAATTAGATGAAAAAGGAAATGAAGAATTAGTCAGATTCAACTCTAGTTTGTGGAATGATGCTCAAAAGAAATACTCCATAATTAGAAAGGAAGTTCTTGCTATTGTAACTTGCATTACAAAATTTCAGCATGACCGTTTAAATGAAGAATTCTTAATTAGAGTTGTTGCTAAGTCTGCTAAAGAAATTATGGAGAAACATGTCAAGAATCTTGCTTCCAAACAGATTTTTGCTAGGTCGCAAGCTATTCTTTCAATATTTGAATTTAAAATAGAATTTGTTGAAGGAAAACTCTAACTCGCTCCCTGACTTTCTTTCTAGAGAATTCTTACAGGGAAGAAGAAATGGCGAGTAGTTCATCTCCATTTAAATTGACAAAAGGAAAGGAGAAAGTTCTTGGTAGTCCAGACAAAAGCCAACAAGATTATACTCCAGTTAAAGATATCCATCAATCTGAATTATATCTCTTTACCGGATTTACCATATATGCTACTTCTGACTCTTTTATGGAAGAAAGGACTTTAGAAGAAAATGTCCAATTCCTATTTGGAAAAGGATTACATTATTATTTCCCAGATAAAAAGAAGAATCGAGAATGGTATCTCAATATCCTTCATCAGACGGAAAGCATTCTCATTTTCCATAACAAGAATCATAATGGTGTGGTTACATACTCAAACTTCACCACTCTGAAGATTTTATCTGAATAAAATTGGAATGGTCCTCTTCATAAGACAAAATCCATCCAACTCTATAATTCCATTGATTACTTTAATTATTGGGATTATATTGATGTCTGGAAATTTGTTCTTATGTGGCAAAATAGGCAATATAACCATTCATGGTTCATCAGGTTTAAAGAAGAAAGTCCTGATATCACTCCCATCTACCAAAATATTCCCTCTTGGTTTATCTTTGGTTGGTGGTCTCAGTTTGGTGCTCATGAAGAGATCTTTCCAGATAATTTTCATTATCCTTTTGGAAAGTTTTGTGAGTTAGAATAAAAGGTGGCTTCATATATCAATATCTTAAAGTTCTTTGCAAAATTCCATATTCCATATATTTTTCAATGGAAATTTGAAGTGAGAAAAGATTTTTATGGTCTTCCATCTCTTATCGAAATACATTTAAAAAATGGTGGTAAAAAATTGATGATGAAATGTATGAGAAGATTTTGAATCAAATCTCACCGCCTGTCAAAACTGACAAGTCCACTGATGAAGATAGTACTTTAATGGATGATCTTCTTGCTAAGAAGATTGCAAAAGAAATGACAAAAGAAAGATCATCTCAGTCTCCTCATCCCATGGATGTTTCTGTTGAATCCCTAAATTTTGAAAAAAGGATTAAGCAAATTCTTGTTGAGTATCTTCCCAAGAAGAAAGATAAACATTCTTATGATTGGAATAGTAATCATGATCTAGATGAACATTTAGACGAAATTGTATCTCATGATTCTGATCATCTTGATGAATTAAATCCCAGATGGGATCCAGACTCAAAAGTGAATCCTGATGGTTCTGTCACTGATTATCTTAGAGGAGGAACAAAATATTTTTATTCCTCTCCAAAGTTTGATTCTTCACAGTCCACTGAGCCATTTACTGTTGTGCCTTACGCATTTGCTCAAAAGGAAAAACATATCCTGCAGTCTCTGTTCAAAACAAAAGAAAAGAAGAAAAATTGACCAAAAGTTATTGCATTATTGATCCTATTGAAAGTTGGCATGAGAGCCAGAAGCATGCCTTAACTTTTGGTAGGGGAAGAATCCATGTGTCACTACAAGAGTTAAAGATGATGACACAAGAATCAAAGTTGTCACTATTCTTAGTCAAAAATTGGTGATGATGACACAAAAAACAAAAGAATAGTATCACTCTTCCTTCACAAAGTTGTCACTAGCCAAACTGGACGAACTGGGCCAACTTGATGAACATGACAAACGGGAGGAATTGTAATAACTGGACGAACAGGATGAACTAGACGAACTGGTCAAACTGGACGAACTGGACAAACTGAACCAACAAGACCAATCGCGCCAACAGGGAAGAACAAGGCAATCTGGACAACCTGAACAAACTGGATGAATCGGACATACTAGACGAACTGGACATATACAAATTGGACAAACTGGACAAACTGGACGAACTAGACAAACTGAACTAACAAGTTGATCTGAACGAACTGGACAAGTTGGAAGAACTTGACCAACTAGACGAACTGGATACAATTGACAAACTTGACGAACATGATGAACTGGTCCAACTAGACTAACAGGACAAACTAGACGAATTGTAAGAACTGTACGAATAGGACCAACTGAACCAACAGGTCAAACTAGACGAATTGAGCAAACAGGACGAGCTCGGCGAATTAGACAAATTAGAAGAACTAGACAACCTGGACTAACTGGACCAATTGGACCAATTGAACGAATTGACAAACTGGACAAAAAGAACCAACTGGACAAAGTGCACGAACTGGAGAAACTAGGGATATTAGACGAATTGGACCAATCAGACCAACTGGAGGAACAACACAAACTGTATAAATAGGACAAATTGGACGAACTGAACAAACTATTCAAACTTGACATACTGGACAAACAAGACGAACTGAACTAAAAAGTTGATCCGAACGAACTGGATAAACTTGACGAGCTAGCCAAACTGGACCAATTGAACAAACATGACAAATTGGACAAACTGGGCCAACTCGACGAACATGACAAGCTAATGGAATTGTAGTAACTGGAAGAGCAGGACCAGCTAGACGAATTAGACGAACTGGCCAAAGTGGACGAACTGGAGATACTGGACAAACTGAACCAACCGGACCAATCGGTCCAACGGGACGAACAAGACAATTTGGTCGACTTGAACAAACTGGACGAATTGGACATACTGGACGAACTGGTCGACCTAAACAAACTGGACGAATTGGACATACTGGACAAACTGCACAAACTGGACAAACTAGACAAATAGGACAAACTCGACGAACTGCCAAACTGGACCAACATGACGTACTAGACAAACTGGATAAACTAAACTAATCTATCAATCTGAACGAATTGGACAAGCTAGAAGAACTTGACCAACTAGATGAACTGGATACAATTGACGAACTTGATGAACAGGGCGAACTGGGCTAACTAGACAAACATGACAAAGTGGAAGAATTGTAAGGACTGGATGAACTGGACAAACTAGACGAATTGTAAGAACAGGAAGAATAAGACCAACTGGATGAAAGGACAAACTGAACAAATTGAACGTACAGGACCAGCTGGGCGAAATTGTCAAACTGGACAAACTGGACAAACTAGTGATACTGGATGAACTGAACCAACTGGACGAATAGACAAACTGGACAACCTGAACTAATTGGAGGAATTAGACATACTGGACAACTGGACACACTGTACGAACTGGACAAACAGGGCAAACTGGACATACTGGACAAACAGAACGAACTGGACAAACTGGACGAACTGAACTAACAAGTCGATCTGGACGAACTGGCCCAACTAGACTAATTAGATGAACTGGCCAACTGGACGAACAGGACCAACTGGACATACTGGACCGACTGAACCAACAGGACCAATTGGACCAATGGGACGAACAAGACAATTTAGACGACCTGAACAAGCTGGACGAATTGGACACACTAGACAACGTGAACAAACTGGACGAATTGGACGCACTGGACGACCTGAACAAACTGGACGAATTGGACAAACTATACAAACTGGAAAAACAGGACAAACTGTCAAACTTTCCAAACTGGACCTATTGGACAAACTGGACCAACTGAACTAACAAGTTGATCTGAATGAACTGGACAAGTTGGAAGAACTTGAACAACTAGAGGAACTGGATACAATTGATGAACTTGACGAATAGGACGAACTGGCCAAACTGGACGAACTAGGCCAGTAGGACGAAGATGACAACTTAGAAGAATTGTAAGAACTGGACGAACTAGACAAACTGGATGGATTGTAAGACCAAGACGAATAAGACCAACTAGAAGAACATGACAAATTGGACGAATTGTAAGAACTGGACGAATAAGACCAACTAGACGAACAGGACAAACTATGCGAATTGTAAGAACTGGACGAATAAGACCAACTGGACAAACTGGACGAATTGAACAAACAGGACCAGCTGAACGAATTTGATGAACTAGACGAAATAGACAATCTGGACCAATTGGACAAACTGAACAAAATTGACAAACTGGACAAACCAAACCAACTGGACAAACTACTCATACAAGACGAACTGAACCAATTGGACCAATCGGACCAACTGGATGATAAAGACAGACTGGACGACCTGAACTAACTTGAGCAATATGACAAACTGGAAGAATTGTAAGAACTGGACGAACAGGACTGACGAACATGACAAACTAGACGAATTGTACGAACTGGACGAAAGGACAAACTGGACGAATAGTACGAACAGGAGTAGCTTGGCGAATTAGACGAACTATACAAATTGGACCAACTGGTCCAATTGGATCAACTGAACGAAATTGACAAACTGGACAAACAGAACCAATTGGATAAACTGGGCGAACTGGACAAACTAGTGATACTGGACGAACTGAACCAAATGGACCAATCGGACCAACTCGACGAAAAAGACAAACTGGACGACCTGAACTAACTAGAGGAATTGGACTTACTGGACAACTAGACAATCTATACAAACTGTACGAACGGGACAAACTAGACGAACTAGACAAGATGGATGAACTTGACCAACTAGACGAACTGGATACAATTGACGAACTTGACGAACAGGACAAATTGGCCAAACTAGAACATCTCAAAAATTCAAATCTTTTTTTTCATTAATTCTTTCGCTTTAGCAGAATTTTTACAAAATAACTCAGCTAACCGTGATTCCTTTTCAACTTCTTTTTCTTTTCCTTTGTCTTTTGCTAAAGAATACCAAAACTTTCCACCATGAAGGTATTCAGAAACTGATCCGTCAGGATTAATATGAGAGTCCAGGTCCCACCGAGGATGGAGATTTTCAAGGGGCACAACTTCATCATCAAGATTTTCTTCTGGATCATGATTACTATCCCAATCATGATCACCAACCTTTTTCTTTGGGGGATACTCTTCTAAAATTTGTTTAATCTTTTCTTCAAAACTGACGGAATCAACAGACATGTCCATTGGCTCGGGGGGTTTTTCTCGAGCAATTTCTTTGGCAATCTTTTTGGCCAAGAGATCAGCCATGACCATTTCATTCTCAAAAGGCTTTTCTTCAGGAAGAGGAATTTCTTCTTTAACAGGAGGAGAGATTTGATTCAGGATTCTCTCATAAGTATCATTTTCAATTTTTGGCCGCCATTTTTGGTAAAAAATCTGATAAAGAGATGGTAAACCATATAAGTCCTTTTTTATTTCAAACTTCCATTGGAAAATATAAGGGATATGAAATTTAGCAAAGAAGCGAAGCATATTGATGGCTTCACATGGCACCTTTTATTCAACTTGAGAGAACTTAATAAACAAATAACGAAAATTATCAGGAAAGATTTTCTGAGAAGCACCAAAATATGACCACCAAGTGAAGAGGAACCAGGATGGGAAATTACGATGAATGGGAGTGACATCAGCGCTTTCCTCTTTGAATCTTATGAACCAGGAATGACTATATTGGCGATTTTTCCACATCAAAGCAAATTTCCAGGCATCAATATAATCCCAATAATTAAAAAACTCAGTCGAATTGTATAATTGGACTGATTTTGTCATGTACAAGGGACCATCTCAATCTTCCTCAGTAAGGATTTTGAGAATAGTGAACTTTGAGTAGGTGATAATACCATTTGCATTCTTATTGTAGAAGATGAGGACACTTTCCGTCTGATGTAAAATATTGAGATACCAATCTCTAGTTTTCCTTTTATCAGGGGAATAAAAATGAAGCCCTTGCCAAAGAGAAATAAACATTATCTTCTATAGATCTTTCTTCCATAAAACAATCTGAAGTAATAAGAATTCTGTTACCGGTGTAAAGATATAATTCTGATAGACTTGGGTCTTTTGTTGGAGTAAAACCCTTTTGGCTTTCTTCCTGATCTGCCAATTTCTCTTGCCCTTTTTTCTGTATGAACGGGGAAGAGCTACTTGCCATTTTGTCGTCCCTGAAGAAATTCTCTTGCAAGAAAGTCAGGGAGAGAGTTAGAATTTTCATTTATAAATTCAATTTTAAATTCAAAAACTGATAAAATGGCTTGCCATCTAGCAAATATTTGCTTAGAGACAAGATTTTTGACATCTTTTTCTAGAATTTCTTTTGCTGCCTTAGCATCAACTCTGATTAGAAATTCTTTATTTAATAAATCATGTTGGAATTTCGTCACACAAATAACTATGGCAAGAACTTCCTTTTTGATGGTTGAATATTTCTTTTGTGCTTCATTCCATAATCCAGAATTAAATCTTATTAATTCTTCTTTTGAATCTTTTTGTTGTAAAAGAATTCCACCATATCCGACATCAGAAGCATCTTGAACTATTTTGAAAGCTTCTGGGTCAGATGAACATCTACAAAGAAGATTTTTAACTCTTTCTTTAATCTTTTTTACTGCATTAGTGTGATGGATAGTCCACTGCTCAGGATTTTTCTTGAACCTTTCCTAGAGAAGTTTTCTATCTTTTGCCAAATCTTGATAGAAAAATCCAACATAATTTAGACATCCAAGAAATCTTTGTAGCATATTTTTATCCTTAATTTCATCTGAAAATTTATCAGCAAATTGAATAACTCTATTAGTTGGAGTTATTTTTCTATCTTGGATCTCAAATCCTAAGAACTTGATTTTTTGCTGAAAGAGATTCATTTTTCTTTTAGATAAAGCCAATCCATTTTCTTTTATGACTCTTGAAAATACCCAAGTGTTTCCAATGTTGTATCACAAATTCTGAGAAGATAAGAATATCATCAATGTAAACAATGGCAAACTGGGTGTAAGACGAGAAGATATTATTCATAATATTCTAAAATTCAGACGGAGCATTTTTTAATCCAAAAGACATAACATTACATTCATAATGCCCCATTGGAACAGTGAATGCAGTTTTATATCTATCTTCTTCTTTTATCTGGATCTGCCAAAATCCTGATTTTAAATCAAATTTTGAGAATACTTTAGCATTGTTTAACCTATTAAGCAAGTCCTGGGTATTAGGTAATGGATACCTAATAGACTGTAAGACTTTGTTTAAAGGTTTATAGTTTATCACTAATTTTGGAACTCCTCTTTTGATTTCAGCGTCTTTTTCAATATAAAATGACGTACAGCTCCAAGGGGATTTGCTTTTTCTAATTAATCCTTTCTTCAGAAGATCATTGATTTCTTCTTGGCAAAGCTTTAAATGAGCAGCATCCATTTGGGATGGACGAGCTTTAGTAGGAATATCTTTTTCATTAAAATCTTTTGCATGTGGTAATCCTACTATGTGCCTTTTTTTATTCCAAAAGGCTGATGGTAATTCAGAACAGCATTCTTCTTCAATCTGTTTTGTGAATTCTTCTAATTTTCATTTAAATTCTTTTTTCTCTAATTCTTTTGTTATTTGGACAGATTTAATTTCATTTTTCAAACCTCTCACATAATCTTCTTTATTAGAAATGATTTGATTTATTCTTTGGATTTTTGTTTCACAGGGGTCATCAATAAAGTCAAGATTTATATCTACCCCTTTAATTTTTGTAAAAATTCCCTTTGTGTTAACTGAGAAAGGTTGGATTAGAAGGATAAACGGGGATCCAAGAAGTACTTCATTAACAATATCTCCTGAAATAATGAAGGGTGTAGTAACACAAACTCATTGGAAACAAACATGGACATTGGGAATTTTTCTTTCTATTGGCCATACTGGTACCATTTGCTGCTGTCACAAATTGCTTAGATTCATCTGTGACTTCAATTGGGACAACACCTAATCTGATAGCATTTAGATCAGCTCCAGTATCAACAATAGCATTGACTATTTTCTCAAAAAAATTTATCTTTATTTTAACTTGAATTCTCCATTGTTGATAAATACATTTTGTTGGGATAACAGAAGTAGAGATTTTGCTAATTTCTCCTTTAATTCTTTGGACAAATTTTTCTTCATCATATTTTTCAATAGCACCATCATTTTCCAACCAAGTTAACCTTTCATCAAGCTCATTTTGTTTTTTGGTTAACTCAATTCTTAATTCACGGAGTTCTCTCTTCTGATCATTTAATTCTCTTTGTAAGTCTGAGAGAGTTAAGGGTTTATTTATAGTATGAATTTTTTCTGCTCTATTCATAAGGTCAATCATGGAATAGGTTGGTGTGTGAAATGTTTCTTTCTCTTTTGTCCTTTTTGGATAATATGGTGTTTTATCACCATTTTCAACTTCTTCAAAGGAAATTTTTGGTTGTGAACTTTCTCCTTTTTCTCCTTCCCCCAATTTTGAAATTTGGTTTAAAAATTGAACCTTTTTCTCCGGATCGGGTATGTTACCAACCATTTCTAGAAGTAATTTTTGAGGGACTATTAGGACACGAATATGGATACCAAGATCTTCATCAGATGGTATCGACCATTCTCTATCAGATTCTTCATCATCTAAATGACATGTACATGATTGGAATTGTTTGATGAGCTGGGCCTGGGGACTGTTTTCTTCAATGTCAGTTGATGAATCAGATTCATATTCTTCTTCTTCTTCTGAGGAACTTGTGAATCAAATTGTTATTTTTCAGTATTTTCCTCTTCATTTTTGTTATTGATTTTTCTAAGTTTCTTTTTAGAGGAATTTTCTTTTTTAAAGCATTTATTTGAATAATGACCCTTTTTCCGGTAAGTATAACAAGTTGGAACATTTTCTTTTATGTATTTCTCTTTGAAATATTTCCTAGATTTTCTTTTGAATGAGATGAGTTCGTCGGATTTTCTCTGATTTTTATATTTTTCGGTTTTATACTTTCTTATCATTTTGTTTCATCTATCTGGAGTAAATCTAAAATGTGTGGGTTTTCTCTTTGATTCAGGTATTTGATCTAAGCCAAACTGGAAACAAAAATCTCCAAATTCTTTATTTCCAAAATATTTTCTCATTTTTTCAGCTTGTTTATTTGATCTTTAAATCAGTGCAAAGAGTCATGCCAACTTTGTTAATTCTTTGTATAATTCCTCCGAACGTCAGCATATTGTAATTAATAGTACCATGCATTTCTTCTCGCAAGGAATTATGCACCTTTTCAGAAAATAAGGGAAGGGGGGGGGGGGGGGGGGTGGTAATCCTGAAATGAATCTTTCTTTCCAAATATCAGAATTACAATCATTTAGTTGGTAGACTTTTGATAAGAATACATCTCTATACCAACAAAATTCTCCTAAATTTCTACATCTCAAGCGATGTAATTGCTGTCTATTTTTCTCCTTAATTAGAGCAATTCCTCCAGTGAATTCATTGAGGATGCATAGAAGTAAGACACTGACACAATCAGATTGAGTTTCCCAATTCTGAGGGATTTGACTAGCACCTGCTTCAAGCTTAATATTGGGGTCTACTAAGTTTCCTGTGGTTTTGTCTCTGTAAATGATTCTTCCGAATTCATCCATCTTGACAGCATTTTCTATTTCAAGTCTTTGGGCTCCAGTTAATCCATAATTCCACCATCCTCTTAATATTCCATTGAAAGAGGTGGTTATCATGAGAAAGATATTTCGTGGAGTATTTTCTCTGACTTCACAGGCATTACAGTATATTAACGTACTGTGAACCATTTGGACGATTTGATATTCTGCTAATCCATCTAAGTTCCATTCATATAAAGAATTTCCTTAATAGGTTAATTTTGAGGTGTAAGTGTATGGAGCCTCTTCGAGTTGTAGATCAACATGGGTTGGTCTAGGATAATAATTCTTTGTCTCTGGCAATTTTACCTGGGGATTCCAATTTTTTAGACGATTTATTAATAAATTCTCTGAAGCAAAGACTCTTAGGATGCTGAATCCTTTTCCTCCCATATTGAGGCTTTCCATCCTATTGGATAATTCTTTTTACATTTCGTCTGTCATTTTGAATGGTCCTTCTTGTAAAATAAGCCCTTTAGGTAATTGTCTGGGAACATATACTGCATTGGCAGAGCTTTGTTCTAATTTTTCTTCTTTATCTTTATTGAATTCGGGTTTTGATTTGATTGTTCTTTCTATTCGATCTGTTTGTTCTCCAATGGTTAATAGACATAGATTGGTGTAATTGTTTTGTTCAATTATATCTTCAATACCTATACCTATATCTTTAGCATTTGGGTCTGGTTTTGATTCATAAATAGATGCATTTTTTACAGGCATGGCATAATTCTTGGTTTCTGTATTAGGGACAGAAATATCAAGTTTCTTCCAAGGTGGGTGAGATTTATGAACTTATTTTCTTTCAGTGTCTTTCTAGGTTCTTGTTGTTCTTCCTATAACTCATATTTGTTTTGGGCTTTGAGTTTCTTTTTCTTTGATTTTCCACTTTTTAAAATGTTCCATGAACCAGTCAAAGAAAGGTATATTTCTTTCTTCTTCCTCCATTTGGAAATACCATAATTCTCTCATCTTATCCTTTTCTTCAGTGTTAAACCTTTTAAAGAACCAATCTTTTAAAGGATGATTTTTCAAATTTTCTTTAAGATATGGTTTATCAATTTCAAATTTTTTTACAGGTATTTCTTCTGGCTTTTGAATGCTAACCATTCTTATGGCTCCTTGGAGAAAATCACTTTCACTTGGGTTGTAGATTTTTTCCGACGAAGTTCTTTTATACACAGGGTGTTCAATTCCACTTTCTTTATTTCTAAAAGTTTTTTGATCCATTTCTTCTTTTTCACTACTCCTTTGGTCATCATCTATTTCTTCTAATTTAAAACTTTTTCTTCCTTCTGTATAACCAGCGAAACTTCTCCTAGTTTTTTCCATTTTTCTCCTAAAATGTATTTCAACATTATCATTTGGTAATTTGACTATACTTTGTAAATCATCTGTTATTTCATTTACTCTTGGAGTGACGTCTTCTATCTACTAATTTCCAGGGAGAACAATTTCTTCCCTACTGATGACCTTTGGGATAAACACATTATTGCTAAAGTTTGTTTCCATGAGAACTGTAGTTTTTTCTTTATCAACCTTATCTCTATAGGCTATCATGGGAAAGACAGAGGTCATAGATTTGTAGAACACACGATAAACTATAGCAAAATGTTTACTTCTTGGACTCATCTTTAATCCTTTACTTTGGAATCCAATAGTTGCACAATCAAGAACATCATCATCATGAGCATCAATTGTGATATTAGAAGGTTGCTATTACGAGGAAGACTATTTAAAGCAGACTGGTATGATGAAGAAGACGAATAAGATCTATTAGAAGGATGCTGAAATGATTTAAACCAATTCTTAAAAAGTTTTGTTTTTCCTTTAGTATTTTCCATCCTATTGTGACTCGTGAGAAGCAAGAAGAGTATCGTTAACGATTTGCAGCCCTTGATGCCTTATCTCGGCTAAAAGCAGGACTTACTACGCGATCAAACTCTTTCAAAGTAAACGAGATATAGAGGTGGAGAATAAGAAGGAAAAATAAAAGATCTAAAGAGAATTGGATAGATCAACTGGGTTAAAAAACTTAAGATCCTGGATAATAGATTTAATTCATCTAATTTTTTTTTTAGCACAGATTTAACTACGAGATAATAATTCTAATTCTTCATGGAGATGGTTACAATATTCTCTTATACGATTACACAAGGATACTAATCCAGATCTCCTAATAGTTTGAAGTCAGATACTAATATATTGTCCTGCAGCTATATTTTCATCAATTTGTCTGATAGCATTTTCTAATCTTCTAAGCTGGTTTTCACGTCGTTTGAGATCACGCAATAATTCTTCTCTTCTAACAGAACGAGGAGGCATCTTAGAAAGTCGTAGCTTGCAGTTTAGATTCAGTCCTGAAAACTTTTAATTGTATTACGGCATAGGCTCGAACCAAGATAATCCTTCTTATTTCATGTTGATGATGTTGTGGGTTATTCTTTTGAGGACAAGTTTACAAATGTCTTCTTATGATCTCAATGGTTCGCTCTATTTTTCTTAGTCTTCAAATATCATCATAATACTTCTTAAGCAAAGCAAGATGGATAGACATATTCTAAAAGAAATATCATGATTAGAAAACAACAAGCATATAATATCAAACTTATAAAAGCTTAATTACTTACAGAAGATTGTACAGGACTTCAAACTCTAGCACACTCAAACTTCAGACTCTAAGACTTCAAACTTTTGATCTAAGGTTCAATAATTTATTTATTTTTTCGATTTCTAACATTCGTTGCTAAAACAAGAACACAAAGCTCCTTATATAGATGGAGCAGACACAAAAGAACACACTCTCATCCGACCATGAGTGGATAGCACTAAACCCAAAACAGGAAAAGTAACTTCCACCGACATTATCCAACAAACTAACTTTACCAAACTTTACTTTTTGAAAAGAGATTCCCCACTTGGGGAAAGAGAAGAAAGATACAATATATGAAACCTTTTTTGACTAAATGGGATGAACACAGCATACAACTTTAACTTCTTTTGATAGGAACTGACATGTGGCAGCATACCCCCACCAAGAAAAGCAACACCAACTTTTTTGGCTTGATAATTCTAAGATAGCATTTGCAGCTTGGCATCTTTCTTCTAGATGTGATAGACACTGACATTAATACTTTTGTAACTTTTCATTTTATTGACATCTAGTAATATACCCCCACCAAAAAGAGATGATTCCACTGCCTCTGATACCAACAAGGACAGGATCTACAATGACAGGAACATCTCAAATATTCAAATCTTCTTTTTCATTAATTCTTTCACTTTAGCAGAATTTTTACGAAATAATTCAGCTAACCGAGATTCCTTTTCAACTTCCTTTTCTTTTCCTTTGTCTTTTGCTGAAGAATACCAAAACTTTCCACCACGAAGGTATTCAGAAACTGATCCGCCAAAATTAATATGAGAGTCAGGGTCCCACCAAGGATGGAGATTTTCAAGGGGCACAACTTCATCATCAAGATTTTCTTTTGGATCATGATTACTATCCCAATCATGATCACCAACCTTTTTCTTTGGGAGATATTCTTCTAAAATTTGTATAATCTTTTCTTGAAAATTGACGGAATCAACAGACATGTCCATTGGCTCGAGAGATTTTTCTCGAGCAATTTCTTTGGCAATCTTTTTGGCCAAGAGATCAGCCATGACCATTTCATTCTCAAAAGGCTTTTCTTCAAGAAGAGGAATTTCTTCTTTAATAGGAGGAGAGATTTGATTCAGGATTCTCTCATAAGTATCATTTTCAATTTTTGGCCACCATTTTTGGTAAAAAGTATGATAAAGAGATGGTAAACCGTATAACTCCTTTTTTATTTCAAACTTCCATTGGAAAATATAAGAGATATAAAATTTAGCAAAGAAGCGAAGCATATTGATAGCTTCACATGGCACCTTTTCTTCAACTTGAGAGAACTTAATAAACAAATAACGAAAATTATCAGGAAAGATTTTCTAAGAAGCACCAAAATATGACCACCAAGTAAAGAGGAACCAGGATGGGAAATTACGATGAATGGGAGTGACATCAGGGCTTTCCTCTTTGAATCTTATGAACCAGGAATGACTATGCTGGCGATTTTGCCACATCAAAGCAAATTTCTAGGCATCAATATAGTCCCAATAATTAAAAACCTCATTCGAATTGTATAATTGGACTTATTTTGTCATGTACAAGGGACCATCCCAATCTTCCTCAGTAAGGATTTTGAGATGAGTAGGTGATTATACCATTTGGATTCTTATTGTGGAAGATGAGGACACTTTTCGTCTGATGTAAAATATTGAAATACCAATCTCTAGTTTTCCTTTTATCAGGGGAATAAAAATGAAGCCCCTTGCCAAAGAGAAAATAAACATTATCTTCTACTGATCTTTCTTCCATAAGACAATCTGAAGTAACAAGAATTCTGTTACCGGTGTAAAGATATAATTCTGATTTACTTGGGTCTTTTGTTGGAGTAAAACCCTTTTGGCTTTCTTCTTGATCTGCCAATTTCTCTTCTCCTTTTTTCTGCATGAACGGGGAAGAGCTACTTGCCATTTTGTCATCCCTGAAGAAATTCTCTAGTAAGAAAGCCAGGGAGAGAGTTAGAATTTCCATTAATAAATTCAATTTTAAATTCAAAAACTGATAAAATGGCTTGCCATCTAGCAAATATTTGCTTAGAGACAAGATTTTTGACATCTTTTTCTAGAAATTCTTTTGCTGCCATAGCATCAACTCTGATTAGAAATTCTTTGTTTAATAAATCATGTTGGAATTTCGTCATACAAATAACCATGGCAAGAACTTCCTTTTTGATGGTTGATTATTTCTTTTGTGCTTCATTCCATAATCCAGAATTAAATCTTATTAATTCTTCTTTTTAGTCTTTTTGTTGTAAAGACCATATCCGACATCAGAAGCATCAGTTTGAACTATTTTGAAAGCTTCTAGGTCAGATAAACATCTACAATGAAGATTTTTAACTCTTTCTTTAATCTTTTTTACTGCATTAGTGTGATGGATAGTCCACTCCTTAGGATTTTTCTTTAACCTTTCTTATGTGTAGGGTTTTACTCCAACAAAAAACCCAAGTCAATTAGAATTATATCTTTACACCGGTAACAGAATTCTTCTTACTTCAGATTGTCTTATAGAAGAAAGATCTGTAGAAGATAATGTTTATTTTCTCTTTGGCAAGGGGCTTCATTTTTATTCCCATGATAAAAGGAAAACTAGAGATTGGTATCTCAATATTTTACATCAGACGAAAAGTGTCCTCATCTTCCACATTAAGAATGCAAATGCTATTATCACCTACTCAAAGTTCATTATTCTAAAAATCCTTACTGATGAAGATTGGGATGGTCCCTTGTACATAACATCAAATCGTCTTTTTCATCAATTCTTTAGCTATTTACAGAGTTTACGCGGAATAATTCAGCCATCCGAGACTCTTTTTCCAAGATAAGGATCACATCAAATCTTCTTTTTCATCAATTCTTTAGCTTTTGCAGAGTTTACGCGGAATATTTTAGCCAACCGAGACTCTTTTTCCTTTTCTTTTCCTTTGTCTTTAGCGGAAGAATACCAGAACTTTCCACCACGAAGATAATCTGTGACTGATCCATCGGGATAAACATGAGAGTCAGGATCCCAGCGGGGATGGAGATTTTCAAGGGGCACAACTTCGTCATCAAGATTTTCATCTGGATCATGATTAGAATCCCAATCATGGAGGGTGTCTTTCTTCTTGGGAAGATATTCTTCTAGAATTTGCTTGATTTTTTCTTCAAAATTAACAAATTCAACAGAAACATCCATTGGCTCAGGAGATTTTTCTCGAGCAATTTCTTTAGCAATCTTTTTGGCTAAAAGATCAGCTATGATCATTTCATTCTCAAATGGCTTTTCATCTGGAAGAGGATCATTTAATTTCTCAGGAGGAGAGATTTGATTCAGAATTTTCTCATATGTGTTATTTTTAATCTTTGGCCACCATTTTGATATATAGTTTGAAAGAGGCATGAATGACCATATAAATCTTTTTTTTTATTTCAAATTTCCATTGCAGAATGTAGGGAATGTGGAACTTCGTAAAAAAGCGAAGGACATTGATCATATCACAAGAAACCTTTTCTTCAACTTGGCCAAATTTAATAAATAGATAACGAAAATTGTCAGGGAGAATTTTCCGGGAAGCACCAAAATGAGACCACCAAGTGAAAAGGAACCAAGATGGAAAGTTGCGATGAATAGGGACAATATCAGGACTCTCTTCTTTGAACCTAATGAACCATGAATGAGAATACTGACGATTTTGCCACATCAAAGCAAACTTCCAAGCATCAATATAATCCCAGTAATTGAAGAATTCTGTCGAATTGTACAACTAGACTGATCTTATCATGTACAAGGGATCATCCCAATCTTCTTCAGTAAGGATTTTCAAAATGGTGAATTTTGAATAGGTGATTCCATTTGCATTTTTGTTGTGGAAGATAAAGACGCTTTTCATCTGATGTAAGATGTTAAGATACCATTCTCTAGTTTTTCTTTTGTCAAGGGAATAATAATGAAGTCCCTTCCCAAAAAAAAAAAATATACATTATCTTCGACAGATCTTTCTTCCATAAGACAATCGGAAGTAACAAGAATTCTGTTACCAGTGTAGAGATATAATTCTGATTGGCTCTGGTCTTTTGTTGGAGTAAAACCCTTTTGACTTTCTTCTTGTTTTGCCAAGTTTTCCTTCCCTTTCTTCTGATTGAATGGGGCAGAGCTACTTACCATTTTGTTTTCCCTGAAGAAATTCTCTAGTAAGAAAATCAGGGAGAGAATTAGAATTTCCATTTATGTATTCAAATTTAAACTCAAACACGGATAAAATGGCTTGCCATCTAGCAAATATTTGCTTAGAGACAAGATTTTTGATATCTTTTTCAAGAATTTCTTTTGCTGATTTGGCATCAACCCTTATCAGAAATTCTTTATTCAGAAGATCATGCTGAAATTTTGTGACACAAATGACTATAGCAAAAACTTCCTTTTTGATGGTCGAATATTTCTTCTAGGCTTATTCCAAGGGCCTGAATTAAACCGAATTAATTCTTCTTTGAATCTTTTTTCTGTAGAAGAATTCCTCCATATCCAATATCAGAAGCATCTGTTTGAACTATCTTAAAAGCTTCTGGGTCAGAGAGACATCTACAAGGAAGATTTTTTACTCTTTCTTTGATTCTTCTTACGGCCTTTGTATGATGATTTGACCATTCTCTTGGGTTTTTCTTCAATCTATCTTGGAGGAGTTTTCTATCTTTTGCTAAGTCTTGATAGAAAAAAGCTACATAATTCAAGATTCCAAGAAATCTTTGTACCATATTTTTGCCTTTAATTTCGTCTGGGAATTTATCAGCAAATTGAATTACTTTGTTGGTTGGAGTAATTTTTCTGTCTTGGATTACGAATCCTAAGAATCTAATCTTTTGTTGGAATAGATTCATTTTTCTTTTAGATAAGACCAAACCATTTCCTTTTATAATCCTTTTGAATATATTCAGATGTTTCCAATGTTGAGCCACAGATTCAGAGAAGATGAGAATATCATCAATATAAACAATGGTAAATTGGGTATAAGATGAAAAGTTATAATTCATGATATTTTGAAATTTAGACGGGACATTTTTTAATCCAAAGGGCATAACATTCCATTCATAATGTCCCATGGGGACAGCAAATGCAGTTTTATATCTATCTTCATCTTTAATTTGGACCTGCCAAAATCTTGATTTTAAGTCAAACTTTGAAAATATTTTAGCATTATTAAGCCTATTAAGCAAGTCTTGGGTATTAGGTAAAAGATACCTAATAGACGGTAATACTTTGTTTAGAGGCTTATAGTTGATTACTAATCTTGGAACTCCTTTTTCAATTTCAGCAGCTTTTTCCACATAGAATGTCGTACAGCTCCATGGGGATTTACTTTTTCTGATTAATCCTTTTTTCAACAATTCGCTTATTTCTTCTTGACAAAGTTTTAGATGATTTGCATCCATCTGAGATGGACGGGCTTTTGTTGTAATATCTTTTTCGTCAAAGCCTTTAATAGACGGTAGACTTACAACGTGTCTCTTTCTATTCCAGAATGCAGAGGGTAATTCAGAGCAACATTCATTTTCAAATTGCTTTAAGAGATTTTCTATTTTTTCTTTAAATTCTTTTTTCTCCAAAATATTTGTAATTTGGACACTTTTTATTTCGTTTTTTAATCCTTCTACATAATCTTCTTTAGTGGCAATTATTTGGTTTATCTTTTGGATTTTTGTCTCACAAGGATCGTCTATGAAATCAAGATTTACTTTTGTCCCTTTGATATTTGTAGAGATTCCCCTAGTATTTACCGAGAAAGGTTGGATTAGGAGAATAAACGGGGATCCAAGGAGTACATCATTTACGATATCTCCTGAGATGATAAAAGGTGAAGTAACACAAACTCCTTACATGCAAACATGAACATTTGGAATTTTTCTTTCTATGGAGATTCATGTTCCATTTGCAGCCTAAACAAATTGTTTTGATTCACTTGTGAACTCAATAGGAACAACTCCTAATCTAATGACATTTAATATGCTCCTGTATCAATGATGGCATTAACAATTTTTTCAAAAATTTTTATTTTTATTTTCACCTGGACTCTCTACTGTTGATAGATACATTTTTGTGGGAATTACTGCAATAGAGACCCTGCTAATCTCTCCTTTAATTCTTTGGACAAATTTTTCTTCATCGTATTCTCCAAGAGCACCATCATTTTCTAGTAAGGTGATTCTTTCATCAAGCTCATTTTGCCTTTTTGTCAATTCTAATCTTAATTCTCTGATTTCTCTTTTTTGGTCATTTAATTCTCTTTGTAAATCTGCAAGAGTTAATGGTTTGTTTATAGTATGAATTTTTTCGGCCCTATCCATAAGATCAATTATGGAATAGGTTGGCGTATGGAATGTTTCTTTTGTCTTTTTTGGGTAATATGGGGATTCGTCAATTTTTGGTTGTGAACTTTCCCCTTCTTCTTCCCCTCCCAATTTTGAAAATTGATTTAAAAATTGGACTTTTTCTCTGGATCAGGTATATTATCGATCATTTATAAAAGTAATTTTTGAGGGGCAGTAAGGACACGAATATGGATTCCTAAGTCAAGATCTTCTTCAGATGGTAAAGACCATTCTTCACTAGAATCTTCAAAATCAGTATTACATGTACAAGCTTGGAATTGTTTGATGAGTTGAACATGAGGGATGTCTTCTTCAAGGCTGGATCCATAATCTGATGAATTAGAGTCATGTTCTTCTTCTTGAGAACTAGACTCGGATTCATTCTTATCAGAGGCTTCTTCTTCTTTATTTTCATTAGTGATTTTTCCAACTTTCTTTTTGGAGTATTTTTCCTTTTTATAACACTCATTTGAATAATGACCCTTTTTTTCCACAAGTATAGCAAGTAGGTATTCTTTCTTTTGTATTTTTTCTCCTAGGATATCTTTTAGATTTTTTCTTGAATGAAAAGGCTTCATTTGTGGTTCTCTTAAGAATTTTCTTTTATAGCGGCTAGGTTTGTATTTCTTTGATATTTTGTTTTTCCTGTCTGGGTTAACCCTGGATCGTGATGGTTTTCTTTTTTATTCTGCCTGTTGATCTAAACCAAATTGGAAACAGTAATCTCCTAACTCTTGTCTCCAGAATATTTTCTCATCTTTTCATCTTGTTTGCTAATCTTTAGATAAGTGCAGAGAGCAATGCCAACTTTGTTAATTCTTTGTATAATTCTCGCAAATGTCAGCACATGCCAACTTTGTTAATCCTTTGTATAATTCCCCCAAATGTCAGCATGCTATAATTAATGGTACCATGCATCTCTTCTCTCAAGGAGTTACGCACCTTTTCAGCTAATAAGGGTGGTAATCCTGAAATGAACCTTTCTTTCCAGATATCAGAATTACAATCATTCAGTTGGTATACTTTTGATAAAAATACGTCTCTATACCAACGAAATTCTCCTAAGTTTCTACATCTTAACCGGTGTACAGACATAGGTTCTTGGCTTCCTTTGACGCAGAAATATCAAGTTTCTTCCATGGTGGGTGTGATCTCTGGACCTCTTGTCCTTCAGTATCTTTCCAAGTTCTTGTTGTTCTTCCTATAACTCGAATACGTTTTGGACTTTGGGTTTCTTCTTCTTTAATTTTTCCCTTTTTGAAATATTCCATAAACCAGTCAAAGAAAGGTATATTTCTTTTTTCTTCTTCCATTTGGTGGTACCATAATTCTCTCATCTTATCTTTTTCTTCTAAGTTAAAGGTTTTGAAAAACCATTCTTTCAAGGGGTGATTTTTTAGATTTTCTCTAAGATATAGTTTATCAATTTCAAATTTTTTGACAGAATTTACTTTTGATTTTTGAACATTGATCATTCTTATGGCTTCTTGGAGGAAATCGCTTTCACTTGGGTTATAGGTCTTTTTAGATGAAGTTCTTTTATACATAGGGTGTTCAATTCCACTTTCTTTATTTCTAAAAACCTTTTGATCCATTTCTTCTTTCTCACTACTTTTTTGGTCATCATCTATTTCTTCTAACTTAAAACTTTTTCTCCCTTTTGTATTCATAATTTTCAGGAATTTGACTAGTGCCCACTTCTAGTTTGATATTGGGATCAACTAAGTTTCCTGTGGTTTTATCTCTATATATAATTCTCCCATATTCATCGAATTTGACTGCATTTTCAATTTCAAGTCTTTGGGCTCTGGTTAATCCATAATTCCACCATCCTCTTAGAATCCCATTGAAAGAGGTGGTTATCATGAGGAAGATATTCCTTGGGGTATTTCCTCTTACTTCACAGCATTGGAATATATCAGCATACTATGGACCATCTGAATGATCTGGTATTCGGTTAATCCATCTAAGTTCTATTCATATAAGGAATTTCCCGAATAGGTCGTAGTATAAGTATATGGAGTTTCTTCAAGTTGCAGATCTACAGGAGTTGGCGTAGGATAATAATTCTAATTCTTCATGGATACGATTACAATATTCTCTTATATGATTACACATTTTCTTTCTAAAGTCCTAAAAGTTTCTTCAAATGCATGGGGATAGATCTGATCAATTGAGTTCTTCTAGATGGCATGGATTCAAACTCGAGATTATAATTCTAATTCTTCATGGATACAATTACAATATTCTCTTATATGATTACACATAGATATTAATCCAGATCTCCTAATGATATGAAGGCGAATAACAATATAACGTCCAGCAGCTATATTTTCATCAATTTGGCGAATAGCTTTTTCTAATCTTCTTAATTGGTTTTCACGGTGTTTGAGGTCACACAATAATTCTTCTGTCCTAATGGAACAAGGAGGCATCTCAGAAAGCCATAGCTTGTAATTTTGATTCTGTTCTGAAGACTTCTAATTGGAACACAGCATAGGCTTGGATCAAGATAATCCTTCTCATTTCATATCGTTGGTGACGTGGATTATTCCTATGAGTGCATATTTGCATATGTCTTCTGATTGTTTCAAGATTTCTTTCAATTCTCCTTAGTGTTCGAACATCATCATAGTACTTTTTTAGAAATGAAAGTCGAATAGACATGATTCTATAAAAGAAAACAACATGATTAGATAATAAGAATAACAAACTTATAGAAGTTCAAGTATTACTTACAAAGGGTCTACAAGACTTCAGCCACTCCAGATACTTCAATTTTCACACCAAACTCCAAACTTAAAACTTACTTCTAAACTTTGATGATCCCCATTGGAAAACACAATGCTCCTTATATAGATGGAGCGATATACAAATGGACAGACTCTCTTCCGACCAAGAGAGGACAACACTCAGAACAAACAGGAAAAAGTAATCCTGCCGATGACGAACTTGACGAACAGGACGAACTGGGCCAAGTGGAAGAACAGGACCAACTGGACGAACAGGACATACTGGACGAATTGTAAGAATTGTACGAATAGGACCAACTAGACGAACAGGTCAAACTAGATGAATTGAACAAACAGGACCAGTTGGGCGAATTAGACGAACTGGACTAACAGGAACAATTGAACCAACTGAACGAAATCGACAAACCGGACAAACAGAACCAACTGGACAAATTGGATGAACTAGAGAAACTAGTGATACTTGACGAACTGGACCAATCGGACCAACTGGACGAACAAGACAAACTGTATAAATAGGACAAACTGGACGATCTGGACAAATTGTCCAAACTGGACATACTGGAAAAAAAAAAACGAACTGGACAAACTGGTCGAACAGAACTAACAAGTCGATCTGAACGAACTCGACAAACTTGACGAACATGAGGAACTGGCCAAACTCGACCGATTGAACAAACAGGACAAACTGGAAGAATTGGACAAACTGAGCCAAACTGGACGAACTGGACAAACTAGACATAATGGACAGACTGAAACAACCGGACCAATCGAACCAATTGGACGAACAAGACAATCTGGTCAACCTGAACAAAATGGACGAATTGGACATACTAGACGAACTGGACAAACAGGACAAACTGGACGAACTGGACAAATTGTCAAACTGTCACACAGGACGAACTGGATGAATTGGACAAACTGGATAAACTAAACCAATCAGTCGATCTAAACGAACTAGACATGCTGGAAGAACTTGAGCAACTAGACGAACTGGATACAATTGACAAACTTGATGAATAGAACGAACTGGCCAAATTGGACGAAGTGGGCTTACTAGACGAACATGACAAACTGGGAGAATTGTAAGAACTGGACAAACATGACAAACTAGACGAATAAGACCAACTGTAAGAACAGGACAAATTGGACGAATTGAACAAACAGGACCAACCGGGCAAATTAGACGATCTAGACGAACTAGAGAACCTGGACCAATTGAACCGATTGGACCAACATGACGAAATTGTCCAACTGGCCAAACAGAACCAACTGGACAAATTGGACGAACTGGGCAAACTAGTGATACTGGACGAACTGAACCAACTGGACCAATCGGACGAATTGGACAAACAGACAACCTGGACAACCTGAACTAACTAGAGGAATTGGACACACTGGGCAACTGGACAAACTGTACGAATTGTAATAATTGGAGCAACAGGACCAGCTGGTCGAATTAGACAAACTAACCAAACTTGACGAACTGGTCAAACTGGATATACTGGACAGACTGAACCAACTGGACCAATCGGACCAACGGGACAAACAAGACAATCTGGATGACCAAAACAAACAGGACGAATTGGACATATTGGACGAACTGGACGAACTATACAAACTGAACAAACTGGACGAACTGAACTAACAAGTTGATCTAAACGAACATGACAATCTGGAAGAATTGTAAGAACTGGAAAAACTGGACGAATTGTAAGAACAGGACGAATAAGACCAACTTGACAAACATGACAAACTGGATGAATTGTAAGAACTGGACGAATAAGACCAAGTTGATAAACAGGACAAACTATACGAATTGTAAGACTAGATGAATAAGACCAACTGGACGAATTGAACGAATAGGACCAGTTGAGCGAATTAGACAAACTAGAAGAAATAGACAACTTGGACCAATTGGACCAACTGAACGAAATTGACAAACTGGACAAACAGAGCCAACTGGACAAACTAGACGAACTGGACAAACTGCTCATACAGGACGAACTGAACCAACTGGACCAATCGGACCAACTAGACGAAAAAGACAAATTGGACGACCTGAACTAACTAGAGCAATATGACAAACTGGAAGAATTGTAAGAACTGGACGAACAGGACCAACTAAACGAACATGACAAACTTGACGAATTGTAAGAACTGAACGAATAGGACCAACTGGACGAATAAGACAAACTGGACGAATAGTATGAACAAGACTAGCTGGGCGAATTAGACGAACTATACAACGTGGACCAACTGGATGAATTCGATCAACTGAACAAAATTGACAAACTGGACAAACAGAACCCATTGGATAAATTTGACTTACTAGACAACTGGACAATCTGTACAACCTGGACAAATAGGACGAACTGGACGAATTGAACTAAGAAGTCGATCTGGACGAAATGGACAATTTCGATGAACGTGACGAACAGGACAAACTGGCCAAACAGGACGAACTGGGCCAACTGGACAAACTGAACCAAATGGACAAACAGGATGAACTGGACAAACTAGACAAACCAAACCAACTGGACAAACTGTACGAACTGGGCCTTGTGGGTGCAGTACGGGTCTCAGACCTGTATCTCTGTCAGTGGGATGGGTTGTGTCATCTGCTAGACATGTATCGCTCGCTGTCAGTAGGACGGGTTGAACCGTCCGCGGGATGACAAACGGACGGTAAATCTAAATTGTCGCTCTGCCAGAGCACGGGCATGTTTGGCGTGCTTGTCTGCGCTTAAGCACCTTCTGCTACACTATGGACAGGGTCTTGTTGGTGAGGGACGGGTCATGGATGGGTAACACCGTCCACGGATGTTGTCAATCGGGACGGATGTCGGGGCCGCCCGCTGCACGATTGAACTGGACATGACACATGTGTACGTACGACTCTCGGCAACGGATATCTCGGCTCTCGTATCAATGAAGAATGTAGCAAAATGCGAAACTTGGTCACAACTTATCACAGTCAGATCACAGCAAGGGTATATTTGGGATGCTCGTCCTTGTTTTAGCAGCTTTAGATACATTATGGATGGATCATAGTTGGTAATGAAGTGGTCACGGGCAGGTCATGGTCTAATATTCACTGGTCACGGTGAGGTCACGGTCTGGTCACAACTGATCACGGTCAAGTCACGGCTGATCATGGTCAGGTCACGGTCTGGTCACGACTAGTCACGGCCGTCATGGTCCCGTCACGGTTGATCATTGTGATGTCACTGCTGATCACGGTCAGGTCTTGGCTGATCATGGTCCATTGGCAGAATCCTTCGCAGACAACTTAAATACGCGACGGGAAATTATAAGCGGCAGAGTGGCTTTGCTGCCATGATCCATTGAGATTTAGCCTCAAGTCGCATCGATTTGTCCCTCACCCCTCTTGCCGTCGAAAAAGAGGTTCCATGCATATCCTGTAGTTTGTAGCCTATCACATCAGAGCATGTTGACTCCGTGGCAAGTGTGATGGTTGTTTCGGTAAATTGGATAGAGACCAAAGTGCAGAATGTGAGACAGACGGGTAGCGGACAAGTCATACAGAACTCATGGATGGAGAAATATCATCCAAAGGGTTGAGGCAGTGTGGGTGTAGAGAAAGAAGAGAATTCTGTAACAACCGGATTTTTCAATGGATGAAATATATTGGATTTTGTCTATTTAAATTGTTAAATTGATTGAATTTAAGATTTATGGATGAAATGGACCTTAGATGGGCAAAGGAATTGGGTCAATAACCCAATTAAGATCCAATGGATCATGGATAGGGAATGATTTGGAAGTATTTGGGTAAATAAAATTAAACAGGTCAATTGCTCAATTGGGACCCAATGGGTCATAGATGAGCTGATTTTAAAGTAAATGGGTAAGGCTAGTTTAATTGGGTCAGCTACCCAATTAAGACCCAAATCCACCTCATCAAGTGAGGTGGCAAGTGGGTGAGGTGGCATGTAAGTAACATGGTCAAGGTGGGACCCCGGGGGCCATGTGTCATGGTCAACCATGTCATGGTTGACTTGGTCAACCACAAATGAGTCCAATCGAATTAAGGTGTGGTTGAGTTGGAAAGTAAGTTCAAGTTTTGAGTTAAGATTTAAATACTAGAAGTGAGTTGGGAAATGAGTCCAAATGGGTGAGTTCAAAGGGTGAGTTAATAACTGAGTTGAGTTGAAGGGGAAATTGAGGAGACTCTGACTTAAACATGAGTTAGGAGGGAAGATGGAGGGTTTCCATCTCATGAAAGAGGAAACCCATACCCACGTTGGGAGATGGAAGGACTCTTTGAGCTCGAGCCAAGTGTCCTCTTGGTTAAACCAAGGGACACCTTGGTTGGACCAAACTTAAATGGGAAGATGAAAGGTTTAGAACTGTTACAAGAGACACCAACCAAGGGGCACACCACACCCCTTGGCCAAATTTCATCTCTTACAATCAAGAGTTTTCCTTCTTTCTTCTCTCCCTCTCTCCATCTCTACACTTAGAGGATCGATAAAGCACTAAGGAAGGAAAAGGATTAAGGATGAAAGACAGAACAAAAGAAAGGAGGTGATGGGTAAAGGTATGTCTCATGTTTATTTAGAAAGGAATGAGATTAAGGAAGTCATGGACTTGGCCATGGGTGGCCGAATCCATGGGCTCCAAGAGTCGTTAGAATAAATGGTCAAACTGTCGTGTGATCATGGAAGTTGGGAATCCATTCATGGATTGATCAACGGGTTGAAATAAGAAGGGAAGGTGATATTCGAATCTGGATTATAAACCAAGGATGGAAAGATTTATGAAAAGACTCTAGCTTTGGCTAAAGGGTGGAATAAACTCAATAAGAGTTAAATGTATGATATTATTTCTATTTAAATATTGTTAGGAGTAAATTCTTTGAAGAAAGAATGTACAAAATAATCAAACAAAAGAGACTGACAAACAGTCAGTCGACTGAACTAGAATGGGACGAATCAGAAGTGAGTTTCTGGAAGTTTCAGCTGACTGAATATGGGATTCAGTTGACTGAACTGGTGTGGCTGAAGATAGAAAACCAATTCTGGGAGTTTCAGTCAACTGAATCTTTGGATTCAGTCGACTGAACCAGTTCTGGACTAAAATATAAGGGGTATAATGATCTTTCAGCCGACTAAATATGGGATTCAGTCGACTGAAAGAAGACGTATCAAAGAAGTAAAGGGATCAGACGTGTTTCAGCCGACAGAATATGGGATTCAGTCTACTGAAAGAAGACGTATCAAATAAGTAAAGGGATCCGATATGTTTCAGCCGACTAAATCTTTGATTCAGTCGACTGCATGATTACTTAGTAAACACGTAAACTGTTGGCTGATGATTCAGCCGACTGAATCTATACTGGCCGAACATACAGTTTATCTGTTCCAAAGTCAGTCGACTGAATCAGAGATTCAATCTACTGAAAGGGGATTGATCGAGAATGCAAAGGGTTTGACTTAGAGTCAGCTTAGTCGACTGAAATGTTAGTGAGTCAAAGAATAGCAATACTGAGTTGGAGTTTAGCCGACTGAAAATGTATTTCAGTCGACTGAAAGTCTGCAGTAAGGCAGAACACTGTAGCAGAACGTGATTCAACCTACTGAAATGAAAAGTTTATATTTAATTAATATATCAAAGATTTCAGTATATCTGGAAAGATGTAAGGGATGAAGGGAATTGAATGGATAATCAAATTGACAAATGTGTATGATTGAATTCATTAAGGTAAAGAGTTTCTGCAAAAGGGTTGCGTTTCAGTTTCAACGTGATCATTGAACGTCACATCACAAAACAACCAGGATATTATACTGAACTTTCGGTAGGATTCCTACCTTGTTGAGATGCATATGGATCTTATATGTTACTGATTTTTATTTCAGTACAATGTTTATTTTGGTAAATCAATGGTATTGTAACACCCCAATTTCTCAATAAGATGAATATTTACGAAAATGCCACTGGATTGGTGAATTTAATAAATGTAATTGTAAATGAGAAATGGTGGGGCTAATTGTTCAAATTATGGCCTTATGAACATAGTATAAGGGTCAATTTATCATGAATGGGTAATGAACATCAAATTGAGTCAAAATGGTTAATTGGGTAGACCCAATGGGTCGTAATGGACTTGTTTGACCATTGGGTGAGCCCAAATTTAATGGGGTTAAGCTGAATTGATTGTAAATTAAGTAGAGCATAAATGGGTAGGCTTGATGCAAATGGGTAAACCACATTCAAAGGGGCTAAACCACTCATAATTGGGTCTAGGCGTTAATTGGGTCAATAAGCTAAATGGGGACCCAATGGGTCGTGTTGACCATGTTGACCATGGTTGACCATGTGGACCCTTGAGTGAGCTCAATTGTGAGTCAAATCAGGTTGAGTTGGAGCTGGAATGAGTTGCATTTAAATTAAATGGTTGAATTGACTCAAGTGTAATAAATGAATGGCAATTAATGTGGTGAGTTAAGCCATTGAGTTGGGGTGAGTTAAAATGGAAATCAAAGAGGTCTTATTTCCATTGAGTCAAATGGAATATGAGGAGGTGCCTTGGTCTCAAACAAACCAAAACAAGTCCCACACGTTGGGGACTTGTAATGGTAATCTCCATGTACATGGTTAAATGGAATTGAATGGGAATGAGATAAGATTACATGGGGAGCTGAGAGGATGCATTGGTTGGTTCCAAGGGGTGCCTTGGTTGGCACCAAATATCCCAATGGTTTGATCAAGGTTTGATGAGGATTAATGAGAGGAGAGCGGGCTGTTAAACAAAAACAACAAACACCTCATTTGGCCGAATTTTATTCCAAAGAAAGCCTTAGAATTCCACCTTCTTTCTCTCCCTCAAGAACACCCCTCCTTGGCCGAACCAGCATTGGTGTTTCTCACCATTGATCAAGCACTAATTCTGCTAGAAGCTAAGGAAGAAGGAAGGAAGCAAGAGGAAGCAAAGAGCAAAGGCAAGAAGAAAGGCTTGGAGAAATTGGTAAGAATTTCCATACAATTTTGTTTAATAAATTAGATTAAATGGATCATGAATTGGCCATGGAATGGCCGAATTCATCAAGGACCTAAACCTTGGTTAAAGGTTATTTAAAGTGGTAAAAAGATATCATTGGGTTCGGCCACTTTGGATGGCCGAACCCCATGAGATTTATTTGGGTGTTTTGATAGTTTTTGGAGGCTAAAAACCATGCAAAAATTATGGAGAATTATATGTGTTTAAGATGCAAGATAAAAGATTATAAATAATGGATTTGGATGTCATGATTTGGCCATGAATGGCCAAATTCATCAAGGGTTTAAACCTTGGGTAATGGTTGTGTAAAAAATGATGAAATGGATCATTGGGTTCGGCCACCTTGGATGGCCGAACCCATGAAATGATGTTGGTATTTGGATGGTTTTTGAGAGGTAAAAACCATGCAATATTATGCTGGTTTTTACATGTTTTTAATGAGGCTAAGTGTTTGATAAAAAGTTCAAATTATGGGCCATAGGGTTCGGCCACTTGTGAGGGCCGAACCCCATGAAAGTGTTTGATAATTGTTATGGTTTTGGAGAGATAAAACCATACCAATGGTGGAGAATTTTTATGTGATTTAAATGGAGATATGGTTACTGTTTTGGGTCAGCCATTGGATGGCTGAACCATGTAGTTATCATGGTTAAAGAGTAGAGACTAAGTTAAGAATATATGATGGAATTATTGAACCAAGGGAACCATTGGGTTCGGCCATGTGTGTGGCCGAACCCCATGGACGATTTTATATGGATGTGAAGTTTATTGGTTATGGAATTTAGTGACCTTAGTGTAAGTAAATAATTAATCACGGTAGATGATGGAAAGTGGGATAAAAACCCATAGGATGTGGTTCGGCCATGTAGTATGGCCGAACCCCATCAATGATTATTTGATGGATTTAGCCTAAGTTATAATGTGAATGGAGATGGTGAGTGAAGGACCAAATCAAATGGTGAGGTTCGGCCAAGTTGTATGGCCGAACCCCACTAAGGTGAATTGGTTATATAACTTTGATTATTAAGGAAAATTAAACAAGGCTTAGCCTAGTGGCATTATGGTAAATATGTATGAAAAGAGCAAAGGACTTAAAAGAGAGGCTCAAACCAAAATTGTGAGGTTCGGCCATGTAGTATGGCCGAAGCCCACCAAGTTATGGTTAGTAGATTAAGGTTTGTAAATAAAGTTATTTGGATGGTGTTGATCCAAAACAAATAAAGGACAAGTTCAAAGTGGGTGAAGTTCGGCCATGGGTATGGCCGAACCCCACAAGATGGTTTTTGGGTCTTAAGAAGTGAATGGAAATTTAAAATGATAGTATGATTGACTTGCTGTTACATTACAAGGTAACGGAACGTGAACGGTGTGCAAGTTGTGACCGGGAGAAGCTTAAAAAGGAACAGACACTTAAGCAAAGTTTCAGTAGGTTTTCCTACCTACTTGTAACCACTATTATGATTGGTTGTATCATGATTTTGATGAGATATGTTGTTATTATTATTATGTTTCAATTGGTTTTGAATGATGAGATTTACATTTACAAATGATATATAATGCATTGACATCTCATGCATGGCATGGGGTGATGACTTTGGGAAACTGGAACCTTATCCATAGGAAATGAGGAGTACTATGGATTACACTGTGAAATACTTTGACATAAGAATCCTATCCAGAGGAAATGTGGATTACTCTGGCTTACCTTGACATTGAACTTCTACTCAGAGGAAATGTGGATTACTCTGGAGTACCTTGACGTGAGAATCCCGTCAAGTTATAGCTATGTATACTTGTAATGGGTGGGACTCATTACATTCGCACTTACATACATAGCATTGATTTCAGATGTTTTGTTGATGATCATGTACTATGAAATATATGCTTGTTTTATATACTAATCATGTGGTAGCCCTGATAGGGAACCTACTGGGCGCGTTGGTCTAACGCCCTAATTCTATCCTTAGAGGATAATGCAAGAACAAGGAAGGGAAAAGAGAAGGTCGAGGACCAGGAGGGGAGCCAAGCTTAAGCGCTTGATTGATGTCTGGGATTTCTTTATTACTGTCATTTGAGTTATATTTTGTGGACATGTAATAGCTAGTAAACTTTGCTATGGTTTGTTTATGTTTTTGACCATGGATGTTTGGATTATTTAATGTTAATAGATGAGACTTGTACTTGCTATCTAATCAGTTTATTTCCGTAATTGGTTTAGTTTATTCCGCATAACTTGATTAGTTCCATGTGTGGTTTGTCTTTCATGGGTTTAGTCCATACACACATGGGTGGCCAGTTAAGGGTCAGTCTTGGGTAGTCCGGACTTAGCTCGCGTCGTGACGTCGTCCACCCTCTTCCGGTTTTAATTTATAAAAAAAAAAAAAATTAGACTCTCATCTTCGGAGTGGAAAGGGCTAGGTGTTACAGGTATAAGTTTTATGAACTGAATTTCAATATGATTTGATTCTTGATCTCATGCATGGCATGAGAGGGAGAGTATATGGGCAGAACGCCAAGTTATGAGCTGTCCGGACATGACTTGGGGCTTGAAACTAGCTTGGAAGAAGCTATGTGAACCATTGTTATATTAGCTTTGTCCAGGATTGCCAGATAGGGGCACGGCGTAATTTGGGCCAAAGGGCTCCTGGATAACCAGTCCAAAAACCCTGCGCAGAGGGAGGAGTCCACGCTCCATCGGTAATTCCGATTAACACACGTGGGGAGGTATAACAGTGACCTAGTGGTGCCGTCACAAAACACTGCGGACGTAAATGGCCAAAGGAACAACTTGATATGGCTTCATTATATCAAGGAAAATGTTTGTTATGATTTGTATGGTGTTTAATGTGGAGATTGGGTGGGGGATCATTGGCATATAACACCCATGACATGACACATACATTTGCATGGTTTGGATAAGATATTCATGCACTGTTTTGATACTATGATATGATTACAGATTTTACTATGATGTGCATATTCTAATTTTTACATTGATCCTATGTGTATAACCCTACTTGGAACTCCTACTGGGCGCGTTGACTAACGTCCTACTTCTACCCTTTAGATGATGGAACAGGGATTGGAAAGGACAATGGAAGTGAGGAGAGCGAGCTTGGGCAGTTGATGTTTACTTTATTTAATATTGATTTTGGAACAATGTATTTGAGATAATTAGCATTTTGGGATTGTAATAACTTAGTTTAATTTTGCTATGGTTGATTGATGATTTTGGATATTTAAACTTAAGTTAATTTATTAGTGATTGGCTTCCTTGCTTTTAATATCAAGGTTCTGGATAGTATTCTATTCATATTATAATTCTGCAGTTTATTGTAAGCGTGTGAACTGTTTTGTGGACTTGATCCACGCACATGTCTCGTTGACCAGTTAAGGGTCGGGTTTGGGAACCTGGACTTAGCTCACGTCGTGACGTTCCCGCTCTTTTCACTATTTCATTTAAAAAAAAAAAAAGATATACACTGACTTTCGGCGAGTGAAAAAGGGCGGGGCATTACGGTTGGTATCAGAGTAAAATCAGAAGTGTGAATCTTTCAACGTAAGATTATTATTATATCATGTCTCACTGACAATATAAGAATTCCAATTGACCGACTCTTCAGAGTCTGCTGCACGGGGACCAGATTAATTTATTTTGTTGAGATTCAGACTGAAGCATTCAATTTGAGAGCAACATTTGATGGAAAAGGAATAACAGCAAGGGAAAAACAATCACTATAAGTATGGATTTATCAAACATAACAAAGTAGGATATATTTCTCCAAAATGAGAAACATTAGGATTCCTCCCTCCCCCCCCCCGTCCAAAATGAGAAACAATATATGATACATAAGAAAGATTCCCCAAAACAAGAAATGCAAGATGCTGATTGGCAATTCTCCAAAATATGTAAACACAAAAGTTTATAAGAAAACTAAGTCAAACGATGTTTCAATGACTTAGGAAAATGTCTCCGAGAAGAAGAAGAACCCAACAAAACCCGCATCAGGAGGAAGAGGTACAACACCCACATAAGGAAGATGGGCAAAATAGTGTTAATATTCCTAAAGTACCCCCTGAGTTATAGAGCCTGGTGCAGGCAGTGGTCACTTCCGTTCTATAGCAACATCAGAACGACAATGGAGTCGCAACCTCCAATGAATCACAGGATCGGATTATGGTCAGGGACTTCCAACAGTAGCGTCCCCCTTATTTCAAAGGGAAAGAGGGACCCGCGAAGCAGAAAACTGGGTTGAGAACATCACCAAAATCTTGAAGCTGCTCAAGATTACCGGCAATGAGGACCGGATACTGCTGGCTACCTCACAATTGGTAGATGATGCTGGCAAGTGGTGGAATGTTTTTGGATCATTATTTTCCAGGGGAGGAGAAGGAGCGCCAAACCCAAGCATTTATATCTCTGGTCTAGGGCACCATGACGGTTGCGGACTGCTATCAAGAGTTTCTTCGTTTATCATGTTATGCTTTGTACATGGTGGACACAGAATGTCGAAAGGCTCGGAAGTTTGAACGAGGTCTACGACCTAGTCTAAGAGCCAAGGTCACAATATTCAAATCAGTTACTTTGGCAGACGTGGTCAACCGAGCTAGTATAGCGGAACAAGAACTAATGGAAACAGTCAAGTTTGTGGACAATCGCCGAGGGCAAAGCGGGGGAAATGCTTTCTGCCCGAACAAGAGATTCAGACCCAACTTTGGGAGACCATCACCTTCTACTAGGTCAACTGGAGGTTTTCGTCCCAATCAGCCCTCCACATCAGGATCCGTCTCTCAGGTTCCGTGAGCTGTTAGCAACTGTTTCCAGTGTGGCCAGCAGCGCCATTCCAAGAGGGAGTGCCCACAGATTAGTAGACTACTCATTCCAGGGGTACCTTCCGTCCTCCAGCTCGACCAGCTCATTCTCAAGCATCCAGAGCATATAACCAAACAGGACGGGCACCTATTCCGACAGTATCTGGACGACTGTATACTTTGGCTCCTCCTCCAAAGACTGTGGATCACTCGGTGATTCAAGGTATGGTAGTAGTTGGTAGTTCTTATGCTTTTGCATTATTTGATTCAGGAGCATCCCGCTCCTTTATATCTGCTACCTTCATATCTGCTACTGGCACTTTAGTACAACAATTGTCCACCGCACTTACTATTGTATCCCCAATTAGAGACACATCACTTGGTCTGATCTGCACTTCGGTAGACACTGAACTTGCTGGGTTCAGGTTTAAGTTCAATTATCTGGTACTTGAGATGACAGAGTACGACATCATATTTGGTATGGATTGGTTGGCTAACTTTCAGGCCAGCATTGACTTTTATCTCCGCAGGGTGATATTCTGGTCACCTGAGGGAAAACGATATGTGGTACATGCCGACAGACAGAGCATACCAATGACCAGAAGATTACACGAGGTAATGAACCATCTAATTCTGAACAGCATCAAACTAGACAAGGCGCCAATGGCTGAACTACTGATGGTGGTGAAAGAGTACGCAGGAGTATTCCCGACAGAACTCCCTGGATTGCCTCCAAAGAGGGATATTGATTTTGAGATCAACCTATATCCTGGCACAGCTCCAGTATCATTGCCACATTACCGGATGGCCCCAGTATAGATGTCTGAGCTGAAGATACAAATTGATGAACTGCTCAGACTGGGATGTATCCGGAATAACTTTTCATCTTGGGGAGCACCTGTGTAATTTGTGAAGAAGAAGGATGGTACACTTCGGATGCGTGTAGATTATCGGAAGTTGAACCAGCTGACAATCAGAAATAAGTACCCTCTACCCATAAATAAGAAGAAGGATGGTACACTTCTCCAAGATTGATCTGATGTCAAGCTATCATCAAATCCGTGTTAGGGATGAAGACATAGAGAAGACGGCTTTCAGAATTCGGTATGGACTACATGAGTATGTGGTCATGCCGTTTGGACTCACCAATGCGCCAGCTGTGTTCATGGATCTAATAAACAGAATCTTTCGTCCTTATTTGGACAAGTTTGTAATTGTATTCATTAACAACATTCTGATTTATTCTACAAGTTGTGAGAAGCATGCTGAACACTTACGGATAGTCCTGGACACCCTAAAGAATAATCAATTGAATGCCAAAGTAAGCAAGTGCGAGTTTTGACTATCTGAGGTCAATTTCTTAGGACATATCATATCAGCGGAAGGAATAGCCGTGGACCCGGCTAAAGTAGCAGCAGTTAGAAACTGGAAAGCTCAGAAGAATGTGACCGAAATCCGTAGCTTTTTAGGATTGGCTAGTTATTATCGGAAGTTTATTATGGACTTCTCTAAGATTGCAGCTCCACTCACCAGACGCACTCAGAAGGGACTCAAATTTGAATGGTCTGATGTGTGCAACCGAAGGTTCGAAGACCTGAAAGAGAGGCTTACGACTGCTCCTATTTTGATATTTCCAGAAAGAGGCAAGGGCTATGTAGTATATTGTGATGCTTCAGGAGAAGGACTTGGGTGTTCTCATACTCAAAGTCAACACATAGTGGCTTATGTTCCAGGCAGTTGAAAATTCATGAACGCCACTATCCTATAGATGATCTAGAATTAGCCGCGGTGGTCTTCGCTCTCAAAAGCTAGAGACACTATCTTTATGGTGAGAAATTTGAGGTATTTTCGGACCACAAGAGCTTGAAGTATCTATTCGATCAGAAGGAACTCAACATGAGGCAGCGCAGATGGATGGAGTATCTGCAAGATTATGAGTTCGCACTTTGATATCATCCTGGCAAGGCGAACAAAGTGGCAGATGCCCTCAGTAGTATGACACATGCAACAGTGGCCAGTTTAATTATGAAGGAATGGGAGATGTTGACCACCATCTGGGAATTCAATTTGTATATCAAGGATCGTGGAAGTATGTACAATCTGATGGTACGGTCCAGCATGGTTTCCAAGATTGAACAAGAGCAGTGGGTAGATCCGGAAGTGGAAAAAATATGGGCTAAGATGTCTATGGGTGAGATGGTACCGAAATGGGAATTACAACTGGGACAAGGTCTCTTATTCCGAGGCAGGACATATGTCATATGTGCCTCAAAGTTGTAGAAGAGAGCTGTTGATCGAGACACACCAAACAAAATTCTTTATTCATCTGGATAGCACCAAAATGTACCATGACTTGAAGAGACATTATTGGTGGCATGGACTTAAAAGAGATGTCGCAAATTTTGTTGCTCACTGCCTGACTTGTCAGCAAGTTAAGACTGAACATCAGAAACCACCAGGACTACTGAAACCCTTACCAATGTCAGAATGGAAATGGGAACATATTTCCATGGATTTTGTGACAGGGTTGCCAAGGTCATCAAAGGGCAACGATGCAATGTGGGTTGTGGTAGATCGATTTACCAAGTCTGCACATTTTCTCCCAATCAAGATGACAGATTCATCTGAGACTTTGGGACAACGATACATCAATGATATCATCAGGCTACATGGTATCCCCAGAACTATTGTGTCCGACAGAGATAGCCGATTCACCGTCAAGGTGTGGCTGAGCATGCAGTCGGCCATGGGGATTAACTTGTTGATCAGAACAGCTTTCCATCCACAGACCGATGGACAGTCAGAGTGAACAATACAGACATTGGAAAATATGCTGAGAGCGTGCATGTTAGACTTCAAGGGTGGTTGGGAAGATCATTTACCACTGGTTGAGTTCTTGTACAACAACAGTTAGCAGGCAAGTCTCAAGATGGCTCCATTTGAGGCGTTGTATGGTAGACCCTGTAGATCACTAGTGTGTTGGACAGAGGCCGGTGAGCCTGCTCTTATTGGACCTGATCTGGTTGCAGAGACTACAGAACAGATTAAGGTGATACGACACCATCTGCTCATTGTACAAAGTCGTCAGAAGAGATACGCTGACAAGAAAAGGAGCTTCCTTGAGTTTGAAGTGGGAGACTGTAACACCTCGGACTTTCAGTTAATTATTTTGTATGAAAATAATCCATTTAATTTGTGAACATTGGTTATGGACCTTAAATTGGATAAAGAGTTGGGTCATGGCCCAATTAGGACCCAACGGTTTTGGAATTGGTCTCAATTTAAATTAAGTAGGTTGAATTAATTTAGTCATGCGTTATATTCAAAATTAAATAAAAGATTATGCATGGCCGTGTATAGGATAAGATTGGCCGAATGTGAGATTTATTTATTTATGTGATGCGCATAAGAGCAATTCTAAAACGGAGATCTTTTTTGGTTGGGAATAATATTAGGGTAATTTCTAAATTAAAATGGGCACATGTTATATTTTATTTAGAACTCTCCAAAGAGAGAAATACAAGAGGGCACAAGGCATTACTGTTCTCATCTTAGCATTGGGCGATGGTGATGTATTAAAATAAGAAAAGGAGGTCGGCAATGTCTAAAATAAATAAGGGGCGCATGGCACCTTCTATTATGGGACTAATTGGAGGGTTTAAATTAGAAAAAAGGAGGAGCTCACGGCATTATCTAATCTTGATAAGGGGTACACGACAATTACTAATATATCAAGGAGGAAAGATTATCTTAAGCACTTTCTAACTTGGGTTAAGAGGGAGTAATAAAAGGAGAGGAGGACAAGGGCACACGGTTTTACACCTTTCATAGCCGAATTTTGTTGAACTCTCTCCCTCTCTCAAGTCCTCATTCACGGCAACACATTCAACTTTGAGATTAGTTCGGTTTTGTGAAAGATCAAGAAGAAGAAGTGGAAAGAGGCTAAGGAAGAGAAAGATTGGAAGAGCAAGAAGGAGTCGCGTAAACGGTTAGTATCTAATTGATAAATTTATTTTGAAATAAAGAACCATAGGGTTCGGCCATGGTATTAAGCCGAACCCCATGGAAAAAGATTGGGAAAGGTCTTTGAGAGTTTTAATGGAACCATGAACCATAGGGTTCGGCCACAATGCATGGCCGAACCCCATGAGAGAAGACATGGTAGATCTATGAATTTTAATGAGGAAAAAGCCATGGGAGTTGGTTAAAAGATTCATACGGTTTTAATGGAGTTGTTGGTGATTTTTAATGGAAGGTTATAGATTGCATTTGAAGGAACGAAAACCATGGAAAGTCATGGTTTAAGTCATGGGTTGTTTGGTTGGAAAACCATGGAATAAGATGAAACATAGGGTTCAGCTATGGGTATGGCCGAACCCCATGGAAAGGATATTGATGAAAAATTAATGGATTTAAATGAATGGTCAAGATTGTGAACCATAGGGTTCGGCCATGGTGTATGGCCGAACCCCATGGAGTTGATTTACCAATTTAGAAAGTAAATGTAAAAGGATGAATTTATCTCCAAGGGTGAGGTTCGGTCATGACTAGGGTTTATTTTTGGAAACCTTTTTAATTTATGGAAGGTTGTCTATCAAGAAAGTTTCAAAAATAGAAGGAGGAGATTGAAATGGGAAAGTTTTCTATTTTTGGAAGGTGGAAACTAAATTAGAAAGTTTTAATTTAAGAACTTTCTAATTATGGAACCTAAATTTGGAAACTATCCAAGTATGGAAAGTTGCATGCTAATTTTGGAAACTATCCAAGTATGGAAAGATCCATGCTAATTTTGGAAGCTTTTAATTATGGAAACCTTCCAATTATAGAAGGGTGGATAATTAAGTTGAAAACATTCTAATAATGGAAGGATTGATGATTAAGTTAGAAACCTTCTAATTATAGAAGGGTGGATGATTAATTGGGAAACTATCCAATTATGGATTGGCTAAAAATGGAAGATGATGGAAAAAGGAAACTTAGACATCATAGGGTTCGGCCATGGTGCTTGGTCGAACCCCATGAATTAATTCTATGGGTTAGGTTTATGTGTTAATGAATGGAAGTATAGAAATAATTAGATAATGGTAATTTGGTAATAAAGGCCAAAATGAAGGATCATGGGTTCGGCCATGGTGTATGGCCGAACCCCATGAGGCTTATTTCATGGACCTAAGATGATTTGTGGATCAAACATTAACTTAGGCAATTGTTTTAATGATTGAAAAGATGGGATTATGGAATGATAGCCATGGATGGGGATTGGTTTATGGACTTAAAAGTTGTAAATCAAGTGGGACTTGGTTTTGATTTATTATTGTATTATAAGGTAACGGGATCTCACACGGCGTTTATGATCGTGAGCGGTTACCGGACGAAAGACGCAAGCACACGTTAGTGGTCTTTGGTAGGATTCCACCTCTTTGAAACCATGGTTTATGTACTACTTTGTTTTTATCTTGATTCAAGGATATGCTTACATTGAATTTTAAATGCTATGTCTATATGAGGAAAAGAGCATGTGTTTTAAATATGATTTTAAATGCTATGTTTATGTTACAAAATAGCATGTATTTCATTGGCATCTCATGCATGGCATGGGGTGGAGGATTGGTAACCGGAGGGGTCACACTCCGTCGGGGCATCCAAAAAACCTATGTACGGTACCTTGATGTGATTTCCATCAAGAAGATTCCGGAGGGTCCACACTCCGTCGGCGCTTCCGAAAGGCCTATGCGGTGGGTACTTTTATGTACATGTGATGGGTGGGACTCATTGCATTGTCATCATTGACATTACGATATTATTATATGTTTTGTACTAACCATGTGCTAGTCGTAATAGGAATACCTACTGGGCGCGTTGTCCTAATGCCCTACTTCTACCCTAGTTGATGATACAGGAAATCAGGGGAACGAGGAATGCAAGACGGGCCAGGTATAGGAGCTTGGAAGACTTATTTTATATGTTTTGAATAAACTTACTCATGAACTTGTATTTGAGTATCTAGATTTCGGGATGTAATAACTTAGATGGATGGATGTTAATTTCGATATTTATGGTATTTGAATGATGATTAAGGACTTGACGTACTTTGCTATCTGATTGGAATAGAACTTGGTCCTATTATGATTCCACATTTTGATGTTAATATTCCGCAGGTCTATATTGCTATGTGTGAACCATTTTCATGGACTTAGTCCATGCACACATAGGGTTGGCCAGTTAAGGGTCGGACTTTGGAAGTTCGGACTTAGCTCGCGTCCTGACGTCTCGCGCTCTATCACTCTACTCTGTTATAAAAAAAAAAAATTAGACTATGAATTTACGGGAAGAAGCGAGTGAAAAAGGGCGGGGTGTTACAGAGACTTAGTATTCTTGAAAGTCTCGCCACTAAAGGGACACATGCGATTTGGAAAGAAGGTAAAACTGTCACCTAGATTTGTGGGTCCCTTTCCAATCCAAAAGAGGGTGGGGGAAGTGGCTTATCAATTGATACTTCCTCCACCGTTATCATCATTGCACAATGTCTTTCATGTATCCATGATGAGGAAGTACAATCCTGATCCCTCGCATATACTGAACGTATAGGACATAGAAGTGCAAAGCGACGTGACCTACATCGAAAGGCCGGTCAGAGTGGTAGAGACAGAACAAAGGGTGTTATGGAACCGAGCAATTCAATTCATCAAGGTGGTATGGGACCGACATGGTAATGAGGAAGCCACTTGGGAACTGGAATCGGAAATGAGAACAGCTCATCATGAACTATTTATGTAATCTGTTTGAAACCCTACTTCGGTCGATTTTTGGGACGAAAATTTCAAAAGAGGGTAATATTGTAACACCCAGATTTTTCAATGGATGAAATATATTGGATTTTGTCTATTTAAATTGTTAAGTTGATTGAATTTAAGATTTATGGACGAAATGGACGCTAAATGGGTAAAGGAGTTGGGTCAATAAGCCAATTAAGATCCAATTGATCATGGATAGGGATTGATTTGGAAGTATTTGGGTAAATGAAATTAAACAGGTCAATTGCTCAATTGGGAACCAATGGGTCATAGATGAGTTGATTTTAAAGTAAATGGGTAAGGCTAATTTAATTGGGTAAGCTACCTAATTAAGACCCAAATCCACCTCAACAAGTGAGGTGGCAAGTGGGTGAGGTGGCATGTAAGTAACATGGTCAAGGTGGGACCCCGGGGGCCATGTGTTATGGTCGACCATGTCATGGTTGATTTGGTCAACCACGAAGGAGTCCAATCGAATTAAGGTGTGGTTGAGTTGGAAAGTGAGTTCAAGTTTCGAGTTAAGATTTAAATACTAGAAGTGAGTTGGGAAATGAGTCCAAATGGGTGAGTTCAAAGGGTGAGTTAATAACTGAGTCGAGTTGAAGGGGAAATTGAGGACACTCCCATTTAAACATGAGTTAGGAGGGAAGATGGAGGGTTTCCTTCTCATGAAAGAGGAAACCCATATCCACATTGGGAGATGGAAGGACTCTTTGAGCTCAAGCCAAGTGTCCTCTTGGTTAAACAAAGGGACACCTTGGTTGGACCAAACTTAAATGGGAAGATGAAAGGTTTAGAACTGTTACAAGAGACACCAACCAAAGGGCACATCATCTCTTGCAATCAAGAGTTTTCCTTCTCTTCTTCTCCCCTCTCTCCATCTCTACACTTAGAGGATCGGCAAAGCACTAAGGAAGTAAAAGGATTAAGGACGAAAGACATAACAAAAGAAAGGAGGAGACGGGTAAAGGTATGTCTCATGTTTATTTAGAAAGGAATGAGATTAAGTCATGGACTTGGCGGTGGGTGGCTGAATCCATGGGCTCCAAGAGTCGTTAGAATAAATGGTCAAACTGTCGTGTGATCATGGAAGTTGGGAATCCATTCATGGATTGATCAATGGGTTGAAATAAGAAGGGAAGGTGATATTCGAATCTGGATTATAAACCAAGGATGGAAAGAATTATGAAAAGACTAGCTTTGGCTAGAGGGTGGAATAAACTCAATAAGAGTTACATGTATGATATTATTTCTATTTATACATTGTTAGGAGTAAATTCCATGAAGAAAGGATGTACAAAATAATCAAACAAAAGACATTGACAAACAGTTAGTCGACTGAACTAGAATGGAACAAATCAGAATGAGTTTCTGGGAGTTTCAGCAGACTGAATATGGGATTCAGTCGACTGAGCTGGTGTGGCTGAAGACAGAAAACCAATTCTAGGAGTTTCAGCCGACTGAATCTTTGGATTCAGTCACGTGAACCATTTTTGGATTAAAATATAAGGGGTATAATGATGATTTAGTCGACTAAAAGAAGACGTATCAAAGAAGTAAAGGGATCCGACGTGTTTCAGCCGACTGAATCTTTGATTCAGTCGACTGCATGATTACTTAGTAAACACGTAAACTGTTGGCTGATGATTCAGTCGACTGAATCATGGATTCAGCCGACTGAATCCATACTGGCCGAACATACAGTTTATCTAGTCCAAAGTCAGCCGACTGAATCTCTGATTCAGTCGACTGAAAGGGGATTGACTAAGAATGCAAAGGGTTTGACTCAGAGTCAGCCGACTGAATCTGTGATTCAGTCGACTAAAATGTTAGTGAGTCAAAGAATAGCAGTACTGAGTTGGAGTTCAGCCGACTGAAAGTCTGCGGTAAGGCATAACACTGTAGCAAAACGTGATTCAGTCAACTGAATCCCTAATTCAGTCAACTGAAATGAAAAGTTTAAATTTTAATTAATATTTCAGAGATTCCAGTATATCTAGAAAGATGTAAGGGATGAAGGGAATTGAATGGATAATCAAATTGACAAAAGTGTATGATTAAATTCATTAAGGTAAAGAGTTTCTGCAAAAGGGTTGTGTTTTGATTTCGACGTGATCATTGAACGTAACATCACAAAACAGCCAGGATATTATACTGAACTTTGGGTAGGATTCCTACCTTGTTGAGATGCATATGGATCTTATATGTTACTGGTTTTTATTTCAGTCCAATGTTTATTTTGGTAAATCAAATGGTATAAGTTTTATGAACTGAATTTCAATATGATTTGATATCAAATGGCATTTTGCATTCATGATCTCATGCATGGCATGGGAGGGAGTATATGGGCAGCAAGCCAAGTTATGAGCTGTCCGGACATGACTTGGGGCTTGAAACTAGCTTGGAAGAAGCTACGTGAACCATTGTTATATTGGCCTTGCCCGGGATTGCTGGATAGGGGCACGACGTAATTTGGGACAAAGGGCACCGAGGTAACCAGTCCAAAAACCCTGCGCAGAAGGAGGAGTCTACGCTCCATCGGTAATTTCGATTAACACACGTGGGGAGGTATAACATTGACCTGGTGGTGCCGTCAAAAAACACTGCAGACGTAAATGGCCAAGGGAACACCTTGATATGGTTTCATTATATCAAGGACAATGTTTGTTATGATTTGTGTGGTCTTTGATGTTGAGATTGGGTGGGGGATCATTGGCATATGACACCCATGACATGACACATACATTTGCATGGTTTGGATATGATATTCATGCACTATTTTGATACTATGATATGATTACAGATTTTACTATGACGTGCATATTCTGATTTTTACATTGATCTTATGTATATAACCCTACTTGGAACTCCTACTGGGCGCGTTGACTAACGCCCTACTACTACCCTATAGGTGATGGAACATGGATTGGAAAGGACAATGGAAGTGAGGAGAGCGAGCTTGGGCAGTTGATGTTTACTTTATTTAATATTGATTTTGGAACAATGTATTTGATATAATTAGTATTTTGGGATTGTAATAACTTAGTTTAATTTTGCTATGGTTGATTGATGATTTTGGATATTTAAATTTAAGTTAATTTATTAGTGATTGGCTTCCTTGCTTTTAATATCATGGTTCTGGATAGTATTCTATTCATATTATAATTCTGCAGTTTATTGTAAGCGTGTGAACTGTTTTGTGGACTTGATCCACGCACACGTCTCGGTTGCCAGTTAAGGGTCGGGTTTGGGAACAAGGACTTAGCTCGCGTCGTGACGTTCCCGCTCTCTGTCACTCTTTCATTTTTTTTTTTTAAATAAACTCTGATTTTCGGCGAGTGGAAAAGGGCAGGGCGTTACAAATTCAATGATGCATTATGGCAATCATCCAATGCGTGAGCAAGAGGATGTTCTCGTTCGAGTGGACGTAATGTTCTCGTTAATGAATGGAAAGTGGAGAGCGTTATTATTCAAACCTTCTGGCATTCCATCTCACCCTTAGCCTATGGACGACCCTGGAATGGGCAAACAGGTCGAGGGAAGGATTGGGATAGAGTGGGACCAAAGAATGATGAGATATGACAACTTTTGGACATTTGTCACTGAACGGTAAAATCGGCGGACGGGTTGCGGACAGTAAAATGAAATATTCGTGTTGTCAAGACAATGGCGTGTTTGGCATGGTCATTTGTGCTTGAGCAACTTTATCTTTCGTAACGATCATTTTCGTTGCCTCGATTGATCGGCGAATCGATATCAGTTTGACCTGCCTCTGCCCCCTCTATGCCTCGTGGTGCGGTCAGATTGTAGAACTCTCTTAATAGTGCAACTCCTGGCACTCTGCGCGCCAAGGAACTTATGTCAATCGGGATGGATGTAGTGGGTGACCCCGATGGGGCTCGTTCGATGCACGATTAAACTAGACATCATGATCGCGTACGTACGACTCTCGGCAACAAATATCTCTGCTCTCATATCGATGAAGAATGTAGCGAAATGTTATACTTCGTCACGGTCATGTCACGGCTGATCACGGTCCAGCCACAGCTGATCATTGTCAGGTCACGTCCGATTATTGTCCGGTCACGGCTGATCAAGGTCAGGTCATGGCCGATCACGGTCTGATCACGGTCCAGTCACGGATGATCATGGTCAGGTCATGACTGATCACGGTCAGGTCTTGGCTGATCATGATCTCGTCACGGTCTCGTCACGACTTGGTCACGTTCTGGTCATGGCTGGTCACGGTCTGGTCATGGCTGATTACAATAACATCATTGGCAGTCACGGTCCGATCACGGCTTATCATGGTCCGGTCACTACTGATTATGGTCAGGTCACGGCTGATCATGGTCAGGTCACGGCATATGACAACTATTGGACATTTTGTCACCGGACTGTAAAATTGACATGTTCTTCCATGTTTGAATAGCTTCAGCTACATTATGGATAGGTATTGTTGGGTTTCGGATGGGTATCTTGCTGGTTTCATTGTCCTACACCGTCTGTGGGATAGGTAGCGGACGATAAAATGAATTTTTCGTCAGCCATGACAAGAGAATGTTTGGCGTGCTAGCCTGTATTTGAGAAGCTTCAGCTAACATGGGTGGGATGTTGCGATTTCCTGACAGATAGTAGATGGGTGTGGATGGATTCTATAGTCCGTGTTTAAGCAGCTTTAGCTACATTATGGATCGATCATAGTTGGAAATGAACTGGTCACCGGCAAGTCATGGTCCATTATCGGCTGATCACAGTCAGGTCACAGTCCGATCACGGTCTGGTCAGGGCTGATCACTGTCAGGTCACAGACCGGTCACAATTGATCATGGTCTGGTCACGACTGATCACTGTTAGGTCATGGCCAGTTACGGACTGGTCACGGTTGATCAGGGTCTGGTCACAACCTGGTCACGGTCATGTCACAACCGATCACGGCTGATCGAGGTCAGGTCACGACTTGGTCAAGGTCTGGTCACTGTCAGGTCACAGCCGGTCACGACTGATCATGGTCAGGTCACGGTCTGGTCACGGCTGATCATGGTCTGGTCATGGCTGATCACGGTCAAGTCTTGTCTGATCACGGTCCAGTCAAGGCTAGTCACGGTCTCGTTACGACTGGTCACGGTCTAGTCACGACTTGGTCACGGTGTAGTCATGGTTGGTCATGGTCTAGTCACGACTGATCACGGTCATGTCACGGCCGGTCCGGTCACGGCCGATCATGGTCAGATCACGGTTGGTCATGGCTGTAATGGCCCGGAGTTTGTAAATCAATATATAGGTGGATATTGTTTATTTTAATGGTGGAAATTTGGAAATTTGATGGAATAAAGGGTGAATGGATCAAAATATGGATAAAGGTCCAAGTATGGCCCAATGGACCATGGATTGGATTTAAATTCATTTAAAAGGTCAATGATGGTCAATTGGGCCAAGGATGGTCAAATTGGGTCCAATACCCATTTGGGACCGAATGGATCAAGATGATGTCAACTCTAAGGTGAATAGGTAAGAAATAAATTTAATTGGGCCATGGGCCCAATGGTGATCCAAGTAGTTGAAGATGGATTAAATTAAATCACCTAAGTTGGTGATGGAATGATCAAGGTGACATAGCCGAATGGGACCCGCCTCCACCTCACCAAGTGAGGTGGCGTGAGGGACCAAGGATTGGTGGGGCCGGCCACCATGGTTGAATTGGTCAACCATGGGTGGATGTATGAAGGCAATTTAAGCAAATGGAATTAAGTTAAATGCGAATTAATTAACCTAATTATTTAATTAATTAAATGTTTAAATTATCCAAAAAGGTGGTCAAAGGGGTCAAAGTTGGAAGACCAAACCACCCATTTCAAGACACCAAAACGTTGACTAAGGTGGTGGTTTATCCCAACCACCACCATAAAGCATAGAAAATATCTTATGTTGGTTGGTGGAGAAAGTTAGATGGAGTGTAGTTTAAGAAATCAAAAAGGGGATGGTTTTCATCTTACCTCTTAAATCCCATCCTTATCTCACTCTCTTCCTCTCTTGCTTTCCACCACCGTCCCACACCAAGGAAGAAAGAAGAAGAGAAGAAAAGAAAGGAAAAGTTCAAGCCATTAGCCACCACTCCAATATTAAAGCTTGGTATCTTCTTTCTCACCATCCTCTCCTCCCCTCTCCCTCTCTCAAATCTAACCCTACCTTGGCCGAATCCAAGGTTGGAGGTTTTTCATCTTGATCAAGCATCCTAGCCAACCAACAAAGGAGAAGAAGAAGAAAGGAGGCCAAGGAGTCCGAAGGGAGCAAAGAAAGTCGGAGGAGCCGACGGATTGTAAGTATTTCTAAACAAGTGATTGGATTTTTTTTAGGGTTTAAGATTTGGGGTCCATTCTTCTTAGATTTGATGATGGCCAAATTATCATAGGCATTAGATTTCAAATCCATCCAATGGAAGGATGAAAAATGGACAAAACCCTAATGAGTAAATTAGGGTTAAGAAAAAATAAATGGACTAAGGACATTGTGTAATTAAGTTAATTAAGCATGGATATATGTGGATTTTGAGGGGGTTAATGGACCATAGGGTTTGGCCATGTAGTAAGGCCGAACCCCATCGTAGAGGACTGATTAAATGTGGGTAATTTTAAAAGGGGTTTTTGTGAGAAAAATCATGGGAAACATTGATGATTCTTAATGGTTCAAAAGGCATAGATGAATGATTGAACCATGAACCATGGGTTCGGCCATGGTGTATGGCCAAACCCTATGGTGATGAAATGGTGGATTTAATGGGTATGAAATTATGGAATGATGATGGATGTAAAGTAATGGCATGGGCGAGAAAATTGTAATGGCCCGGAATTTGAAAATCAATATATAAGTGGATATTATTTATTTTAATGATGGAAATTGAGAATTTTAATGGAACTAATGGTGGCTGAAAACAGAAGGAGTTTCTGGGAGTTTCAGCCGACTGAATCTGAGGATTCAGTCGACTCAACACAAACGTCTCGGACAAGAAAAGGGTTCTGGAAGTTTCAGCCGACTGAATATATGATTCAGTCGACTGAAGGAATGCTTATTAAACACGTAAACGGATGGTTGATAGTTCAGCCGACTGAATGTGTATTTTAGTCGACTAAAAATAGACTGGTAGAACAAACAGATAATCTGATTCAAAATCAGCAGACTGAATCTATGATTCAGTCGACTGAAAGGTTATGAACCAAGTTTCAGCCGACTGAATGTATATTTCAGTCGACTGAAACTGAACTGGAGAGACAAACTGACAATCTGATTCAAAATCAGCCGACTGAATCTGTGATTCAGTCGACTGAATTGAAATGTACAGTTTTTGAATATTTTCTAAGACACTACTAATCCGATAAGATAAATGGAGATGATATTAAATTAAAGGGACGGATTTTAATGATTGTATAACATGGTTGGTAAGTCATTGATGGATCCAGGTGTATAGATCAGTTATGGATTGAATTATATACGTGTTGAAATCAATGGAAAAAGAGGCCAAGATAAGGGCTGATTAGAGTAATCTTATAATGTGGTTAAAGATCACTAATGAATATAGGCTTATGATCAGTTAAAGGCTTAATCGTGGATAAGATATAGACTAACTTGGGAAATGTGTAATAAGGTATTGGCACATCGCAACGGTACGAGAACGGCAACCCGAATAATCGGACGAGAACGAAAAAGGACGTTATCAGTATTTGGTAGGATTCCTACCTTTTTGTAAGCGATGGATATATGATGGTATTTTAAATTATTTTGGTTTGGCTTATGATGGATTTATGATTACGATTTATCTTATGACGAGTTTTAAGTTATGAATCATACAGATTAAATTTTAACATTACGCACTATATGGCTATGTATGGTATATCAAAATTATGGCTTATCTACATATACTACATAGCATAATGCACTACATCTCATGCATGGCATGGGCGGAAAAAAATAAACAAACCGGAGTCCATGCTCCTTCGGGGCGATCGAGAACAGACATGGGGACATTGATATGGTATCACCGGAGTCCATGCTCCGTCGGGGAGACCGAGCACAGACATGGGGACATTGATATGGTATCACCGGAGTCCATGCTCCGTCGGGGCGACCAAGAACAGACATGGGGATATTGATATGGTATTCACCGGAGTCCATGCTCCGTCGGGGCGACCGAGAAGCAAGCATGGGGACACCTTGACGAGGATTTGCCGTCAAGGGGAATAAGATATTTCATGATGATGTAGATGATGGGTGGGACACATGACATAAGCACCCATGACATAGCATTCATCACATGCTTATTTTATTATATGTTATTTTATCGGTATGTGTATTATCACTAATCCATGTGCTAGCCCTACTCAGAGTCCTACTGGGCGCGTTGACTAACGCCCTACTTCCACCCTAGCTGGTGATACAGGAGACGGAGGAAACGGTGGACATGATGGGAGTCAGGCTTAGGGGCGTGGGGAAGCGGCTACTTTGTTATCAAAGTTTTATTTTGGAAAATGTTGTAACTCAAGTAGCTTAGCTTGTTGAATTGTAATAATTTTGGATTTCTTACAATGGTCTGGATTAAACTCTATATGTTAACATTTGGAGACATAATCATGAACATGGGGGTATGTTGGTAATTTAATGTTGTATCTTCCCTTCTATCTAAAAACGGTAAGATAGTATCTAGTATAATGTTTCGCATGTAATTATGTTTCGCGAGCTTACTTCCTACACGTGAACCGTACTCGTGGACTTTGTTCCACGTAGGCGTGTGGTTGGCCAGTTAAGGGCCGGACTTTAGAAGCTCGAACTTAACTCGCGTCGTGACATCTGCGCCATTGTCACTTTGATTTAATTTCAAAAAAAAAAAAAAAATTGACTCTGAAATATGGTGAAAATGGGCGGGCGTTACAGTTGGTATCAGAGCGAAATCGGAAGAATGAATCTCTCGAAGTATGATTAAGACGATTTCACGCCTCACTGACGGATAAGAATCCCAACTGACCGACTGTTCGGAGTCTGCTGCACGGGGGCCGAATTAATCTACTTCGATTGACTCAGACTGAAACATTCAATCTGAGCGTCACATGTGACGTAAGAAAATGATAGTAAGGGAAGTACAATCATTATGACGTTGATGGATTTATCAGACATAGGAAAATTTTTCCCAACTTCACAAAAATGGACAAACATAGTTATTTGGGAAGTTTTCCCCAAACCAAGTATGCAGATTTGGCAATGTTTTCAAGGCTAAATATGAACGCACCAATGTTATGAAAGAACGAAGTTGATATTTTTTTTTCAATGACTTAGGAAATGCCACCAAGAAGAAGAACTCGCAGAAATCCCTGGGTAGAAGAGGATGTACCACCACCTCATCAAGAGGAAGTGCACCCACCGCATCAAGAGGAGGTGCCACCACCTCATCCAGCCGAGGGACAAAACAGTATAAACATACAAGGTGTACCTCCCGAGTTAAGGGATGTGGTTCAAGCGGCAGTCGCTTCTGCTCTCCAACAACACTCAAGCGGAAATGCGACCGCCAGCGACCCCAGTAAAAGGAAAATGGTCAAGGATTTTCAACAACAGCACCCTCCCTACTTCAGGGGAACAGAAGGGGCTGTTGGAGCGGAACACTAGTTAAAAAGGATCACTCAAATCTTTAATCTGCTCCAAATTTCCAGTCCTACTGATAAAATTTTACTGGCCACTTCTCAACTGATCGAGGATGCCAGTAGTTGGTGGGAAGTTGTAGAAAAGCAACAAGCCCTGGTGCCAGAAGGGGAAAGGACCATCATGACATGGGAATGGTTCTCAGTCACCTTCTTAGAACAATACTTTCCGGAGGAAAAAAGAGAGAGCCAGACTGAAGCCTTCATCTCGTTGGTACAAGGTAGCATGACGGTAGCACAATACCACAGAGAATTCCTTAAGTTGTCCGTCTATGCATTCTACATGGTGGATACTGAACACCGAAGGGCCCGCAAATTTGAACGTGGCCTTCGGCCAAGCATCAAGACTAGAGTGGCCATTTTCAAAGAGCCCACACTGGCAGGAGTGGTCAGCAGGGCCACCATAGCAGAGCGAGAATTGAACGAAATAATGCGGTTTGACAATCGCCGGGGGCAAGGTGGGCGTGGTACATTCCAACCCAATAAGAAATTCTGCCCGAACTCTAGCCGACCTTCACTCTCCACAGGCTCTACGGGGGGCTTTCTCCCCAATCAGCCCTCCTCATCAACATCAGTCACACAGGTTCCCGGAGGTGGGAACACATGTTACCAGTGTGGCCAACAGGGCCACTTCAAGAGGGATTGCCCACAGATCAACCGACCCTCTAACTCTAGGGGTGCCTTCTGCCCTCCATCCAGATCGACTCAGTCGCGGGGGGCAGAACATACAACCAGGCAGGACAGGCGGCAACCCCTACCGGATCTGGACAACTTTTCACCATACCGACTCCAGTAGCGGTGGATCGCTCGGTAATGCAAGGTATGGCTGTAATTGGTAGTTCCTATGCTGTTACATTATTTGACACTGGAGCTTCACATTCATTTATATTTTCTGCATTCATATCTGCCACGGGCACATTAGTACAAAACCTGTCCACATCACTCACCATTGTATCCCCCGTCGGAGACACATCACTGGGGCTCATATGTACGGCATTGAACACTGAACTCGCGGGGTTCAGATTCGAGTCCAACTACTTAGTGATCGATATGGTGGAATACGACGTTATATTTGGCATGGACTGGTTGACTACATATCAGATTCACATTGATTGCCACCTTCGTAGGGTGATATTTTGGTCACCCGAGGGAAAGCGGTATGTGGTACACGCTGACAGGCAGGACATCCCTAGAAGGCTGCAGGAAGAATTGAACCATCTTGCCTTGAACAGTCTCAGATTGGATAAGGCACCAATAACCGAACTTTCGGCGGTAGTAACAGATTATGCCGAGGTATTTCCAACAGAGCTCCCTGGTTTACCACCCAAGAGGGAGATAGACTTTGAAGTCAAATTATATCCCGACGCCGCTCCAGTATCACTACCCCATTATAGAATGGCACCAGCTAAGATGACCGAGTTGAAGAAGCAGATTGATGAACTGCTCAGACTGGGTTTTATTCGGAACAACACATCTGTATGGGGAGCCCCGGTATTATTTGTGAAGAAGAAAGACGGTACTCTGAGAATGTGTGTGGATTATAGAAAGTTGAATCAGCTGACTGTCAGGAATAAGTATCCCCTACCCCGGATTGACGATCTATTTGATCAGCTTAGGGGTTCCTCTCACTTTTCCAAGATTGATTTAATGTCCGGATATCATCAAATTCGGATTAGAGAGGAGGACATAGAGAAGACTGCCTTCCGGACACGGTATGGCTTATATGAGTATGTAGTCATGCCGTTTGGGCTTACTAATGCACCGGCGGTGTTCATGGACCTGATGAATAGGATATTCCGTCCTTACTTAGATCAGTTTGTGATCGTATTCATTGACGATATTCTGGTCTACTCCAAAAGTCAAAAGGAACATGCCAAACACCTGCGGATAGTCCGAGACACTTTAAGAAAGAACCAATTGTATGCAAAAGCCAGCAAGTGTGAATTTTGGCTATCTGAAGTCAACTTTTTGGGGCACATCATATCAAAGGAAGGTATCGCCGTGGACCCGGCTAAGGTAGCAGCAATCAAGGAATGGAAAGCGCCGACAAATGTGACCGAGATCCGCAGTTTTCTAGGATTAGCCGGTTACTCCGGAAATTCATCATAGACTTCTCCAAGATTGCAGCTCCACTTACCCGACTCACTCAGAAAGGAGTCAAGTTTGAGTGGTCGAATCTATGCAACCAGAGATTTGGGGAGTTAAAGGAGAGGCTTACGACCGCTCCTATTCTGATCTTGCCGGAAAGAGGCAAAAATTATGAAGTATATTGTGATGCCTCCGGTGAGGGATTGGGGTGTACACTCAGTCAAGGTAATCGTGCGGTGGTGTACGGATCGAGACAGTTGAAAATTCATGAATGGCACTACCCCACCCATGATCTGGAACTAGCAGCGGTGGTCTTTGCTCTCAAAAGCTGGAGACACTACCTCTATGGTGAAAAGTTTGACGTGTTCTCGGATCACAAGAGTCTGAAATACTTGTTTGATCAGAAAGAACTCAACATGAGACAGCGCAGATGGATGGAATATCTGGCGGATTATGAGTTCGCACTTCGGTATCATCCTCTCAAGGCGAACAAAGTGGCGGATGCCCTCAGCCGCTTGTCACATGCAACAGTAGCCAGCATGATTAGAACGGAATGGGAGGTACTGAATACCATCAGAGAATTTAAACTCTACCTCAATAATCATGGGACCGTATATAATCTGATCATACGATCCAACATGGTCTCCGAGATTGAACGGGAACAACGGACAGATCCAGAAGTGGAAGAGATTTGGGCTAAGATGTCTACCGGTGAGGTTTTACTCGAGTGGGATCTACGACCAGGACAGGGTCTTATGTTCCGAGGCAGGACATATGTACCTAAGAATTGCAGAAGAGAGTTGCTGATTGAAGCACACCAAACCAAACTCTCTATCCACCCGGGCAGCACCAAGATGTATCATGATCTTAAGAGGCACTATTGGTGCATGGACTTAAGAAAGATGTAGCCGCATTTGTTGCTCGTTGCCTAACTTGTCAACAGGTCAAGGCAGAACATCAGAAATCACCGGGCTTACTCGCACCCTTACCGGTACCAGAATGGAAATGGGAACACATATCCATGGACTTTGTAACAGGGTTGCCAAGGTCATCCAAGGGCAACGATGCGATATGGGTCATAGTGGACCGATTGACCAAGTCTGCACATTTTCTTCCCATCAAGATGACAGATTCATCAGAGACTTTGGGTCAACGGTACGTCCGAGAAATCGTCAGGTTACATGGTATTCCCCGGTCTATTGTGTCTGACAGGGATGGCCGATTCACCGGTAGAGTATGGCAGGGCTTACAGTCGGCTATGGGGACCGACATATTAACCAGCATAGCATTTCATCCACAAACTGATGGACAGTCAGAGAGGATGATATAGACACTGGAGGATATGCTGAGAGCATGCATGCTAGACTTCAAGGGCGGATGGGAAGATCATTTGCCACTGGTAGAGTTCTCTTACAATAACAGTTACCAGGCAAGCCTCCAGATGGCTCCATTTGAGGCCTTGTATGGTAGGCCGTGTAGATCACTAGTGTGTTGGACAGAGGCCGGTGAGCCTGCATTGATTGGGCCGGATTTGGTTGCGGAGACTACAACACAGATTAAGTTGATACGGTAACATCTACTCACTGTACAGAGCCGTCAGAAGAGTTATGCCGACAAGAGGAGAAGGTTTCTCGAGTTTGAGGTGGGAGACTTAGTGTTCTTAAAAGTCTCGCCACGGAAAGGGCACATGAGGTTCAGAAAGAAAGGGAAATTGTCGCCTAGATTTGTGGGGCCGTTTCTGATACTGAAGAGGGTGGGAGGAGTAGCTTATCAGTTGGCGCTCCCTCCACAATTATCATCTCTACATGATGTGTTCCATGTATCTATGCTGAGGAAGTACAACCCTGATCCTTCTCATGTATTGAATATTCAAGACATCAATGTACAAAGTGATGTGACATATGTGGAGAAACCGGTCAGAGTAATCGGGAGTGAACAGAGGGTACTGCGGAACCGCACCATACAGTTCGTCAAAGTGGTATGGGAACGACATGGCAATGAAGAGACCACTTGGGAACTTGAGTCGGAGATGAAAGCCGCTTACCCGGAGCTCTTTACATGAGATGTTCAGAACCCCTACTTCACTCGAATTTTCGGGACGAAAATTTTAAAAGAGGATTCTATTGTAATAGCCCGAATTTTTGAATCAATATATATGTGGGAATTATTTATTTTAATAATGGAAAAATGGAAATTTTGGTGTCATGGATGTTAAATGGATCAAAATATGGACAAAGGCCCAAGTATGGTCCAATGGACCATGGATTTGATAGGATTCATTTGAAGGGTCAATAATGGTCAAAGTGGGCCCGATAACCATGTGGGATCCAATGGATCATAATTGATCCAAGCTCTAAAGTAAATAGTAGAAAATAATTTGATTGGGCCATGGGTCCAATGGTGACCCAATTAATTGGAATTAAACCCCCTAAGTTAATGATGAGATGATTAAGCCAACATAACCAAGTGGGGCCTACCTACACCTCATCAAGTGAGGTGGCGGTTGGCTAAGAAATTGGTGGGGCCGGCCACCATGGTTGACTTGGTCAACCATGGGTGGATTCATGAAGGAATAGAAGGGAATTAAATAGAAATTAAATTATAAAATAAAAAGGGGCTAAGTTAAATAATAAATTAAATAATTAAGTGAGTCAAGAGGGGAGGGAGTCACATAGGAAATGGGGTGAGTCAAGATGGTTTACATCTTATTTGACTCACCAAACTCATTGGAATGAGTTATGACTCAAACTCATCCCCAACCACCCCCACTAAGGGGACAAAGGCCCCAAAAATTGGGGGCATGCAAGCCCATACCTCCCTCCATGCTTGGTTGGTGGAGGGAGTCAAACCAATCATCACACCATCTCCCTCTCACTCTCTCCCTCTCTCCCTCACACACCAAAACCGTCCTCCCCTCTCTTCCAAAGAAAACACTAAGGAAAAAAGAAGAGAAAGAAATTTAGAAAGAAGGGAAGAAGGAGCTAAGAGTTGGCCGATCACTCTTAAGACCGAAGACTTGTGATATTTTCCCATTCACTCCTCCGTTTTTCCCTCCCAAAGCTGCTACACCTTGGCCAAACCAAACCTTGGTGACCTTACCTTAATCAAGCTCACCATTGGCCGAGTATCAAGGAGGAAGAAGAAGGAGAAAGGCTAAGGAGCAAGAGGAGCAAGAGACAACCGGGAAAACCAAAGATTGTAAGTATTTCCAAACATGCCGTTATGACTCTTTTAAGAGAAATCGCGAAGGAAAGAAGTACAAAACATGAAATGGAAAGGACTGACGAAACAGTCAGTCGACTGAATCAGCGATTCAGTCGACTGAAGAGATAATGAACGAACCAGAAACGAAGTTCTGGGAGTTTCAGCCTACTGAAGCAGGGATTCAGTCGACTGAACTGACAATGGACGAATCAGAAACGAGCTTCTGGGAGTTTCAGCCGACTGAACTAGAGTTTCAGTCGACTGAACTAACGGTGGCTGAAAACAGAAGGAGTTTCTGGGAGTTTCAGCCGACTGAATCTGAGGATTCAGTTGACTCAACACAAACGTCTCGGACAAGAAAAGGTTCTGGAAGTTTCAGCCGACTGAATATATGATTTAGTCGACTGAAGGAATGCTTATTAAACACGTAAACGGATGGTTGATAGTTCAGCCGACTAAATGTGTATTTCAGTCAACTGAAAATAGACTGGCAGAACAAACAGATAATCTGATTCAAAATCAGCCGACTGAATCTATGATTCAGTCGACTTAAAGGGTATGAACCATGTTTCAGCCGACTGAATGTATATTTCAGTCGACTGAAACTGAACTGGCGAGACAAATAGACAATCTGATTCAAAATCAGCCGACTGAATCTGTGATTCAGTCGACTGAACTCATAGTTCAGTCGACTGAATTGAAATGTACAGTTTTTGAATATTTTCTAAGACACTACTAATCCGATAAGATAAATGGAGATGATATTAAATTAAAGGGACAGATTTTAATGATCGTATAACATGGTTGGTAAGTCATTGATGGATCCAGGTGTATAGATCAGTTATGGATTGAATTATATACGTGTTGAAATCAATGGAAAAAGAGGCCAAGATAAGGGCTGATTATAGTAATCTTATAATGTGGTTAAAGATCACTAATGAATATAGGCTTATGATCAGTTAGAGACTTAATCGTGGATACGATATAGACTAACTTGGGAAATGTGTAATAAGGTATTGGCACATCGCAACAGTACGCGAACGGCAACCCAAATTATCGGACGAGAACGAAAAAGGACGTTATCAGTATTTGGTAGGATTCCTACCTTTTTGTAAGCGATGGATATATGATGGTATTTTAAATTATTTTGGTTTGGCTTATGATGGATTTATGATTACGATTTATCTTATGACGAGTTTTAAGTTATGAATCATACGGATTAAATTTTAACATTACGCACTATATGGTTATGTATGGTATATTAAAATTATGGTTTATCTACATATACTACATAGCATAATGCACTACATCTCATGCATGGCATGGGCGGAAAAAAATAAACAAACCGGAGTCCATGCTCCGTTGGGGCGATCGAGAACAGACATGGGGACATTGATATGGTATCACCGGAGTCCATGCTCCGTCGGGGCGACCGAGCACAGACATGGGGACATTGATATGGTATCACCGAAGTCCATGCTCCGTCGGGGCGACCGAGAACAGACATGGGGACATTGATATGATATTCACCGGAGTCCATGCTCCGTCGGGGCGACCGAGAAGCAAGCATGGGGACACCTTGACGAGGATTTGCCGTCAAGGGGAATAAGATATTTCATGATGATGTAGATGATAGGTGGGACACATGACATAAGCACCCATGACATAGCATTCATCACATGCTTATTTTATTATATGTTATTTTATCGGTATGTGTATTATCACTAATCCATGTGCTAGCCCTACTCGGAGTCCTACTGGGCGCGTTGACTAACGCCCTACTTACACCCTAGCTGGTGATACAGGAGACGGAGGAAACGGTGGACGTGACGGGAGTCAGGCTTAGGGGCGTGGGGAAGCAGCTACTTTGTTATCAAAGTTTTATTTTGGAAAATGTTGTAACTCAAGTAGCTTAGCTTGTTGAATTGTAATAATTTTGGATTTCTTACTATGGTTTGGATTAAACTCTGTATGTTAACATTTGGAGACATAATCATGAACATGGGGGTATGTTGGTAATTTAATGTTGTATCTTCCCTTCTATCTAAAAACGGTAAGATAATATCTAGTATAATGTTCCGCATGTAATTATGTTCCGCGAGCTTACTCCTACGCGTGAACCGTACTCGTGGACTTTGTTCTGCGCACGCGTGGGGTTGGCCAGTTAAGGGCCGGGCTTTAGAAGCTCGGACTTAACTCGCGTCGTGAAGTCCGCGCCGTTGTCACTTTGATTTAATTTAAAAAAAAAAAAATAGACTCTGAAATATGGTGAAAATGGGCGGGCGTTACAGGTTGGGTCATAAAGCATGATAAAAATCTTGTGTGGTTGGTGGGAAGAATTTATGGTTGAGTATAAATTAAGTTACCTTGGGATAAGATGGGTTTTCATCTTATCCCATCCTTATTTCACTCTCTCCATCTCTTTCACTCTCAAAACCGTCCCACACCCAAGGAGAAGGAAAGGAAGAAAACCAAGAGAAAGAAGAAGAAAAGCTTGGAAGAAAAGAGAGGAGAAAGGTGTAAGCTTGGCCGTCACTCCAAGATCAAGCCATAGTATTTTCTTTCTCATCTCCATCCTCTCCTCTCCCTCTCTCAAATCTAACCCTACCATGGCCGAACCCAAGCTTGGAGGTTTTCACCATTGATCAAGCATTGTAGCCAACCAATAAAGGAGAAGGAGAAGAAAGAAGGTCAAGGAAGCCGACGGGAGTAACAAAAGTCGGAGGAGGCGTTGGATCGTAAGTATTTTCTAAACAAGAGATTAGATTTTTCTTTTAGGGTTTAAGAGGTTATGAAATCCATTTCTTGGATTTAGAGGTGGCCAAAACATCATGGTCTTGGATCTCAAATCCATCAAATGAAAGGAGGAAAAATGGGCAAACCCTAAATGGGTAAATTAGTGTTAAGAAAAAAATAAATGGATTAAGGACATTATGTATTTAAATTATTTAAGCATGGATTTGTGTAATGTTGGAAGAAAATTATGGGCCATAGGGTTCGGCCATGTAGTATGGCCGAACCCCATGGTGGGTGATTAGGTAATGTATGAATTTTTTTAGGGTTTTATAAGAATGGAAGCCATGGAGAATGATTTAGGGTTTTAAGATTTTAATGATTAAATGTAGGTAATTTTTGAAGAGGTTTTTATGATGGAATCCATGGATGAATGTAAATGTCTTTATGGTCTAAAATGGCACCAATGGATAATGAACCATGAACCATGGGTTCGGCCATGGGTATGGCCCATGGCCGAACCCTATGGTGATGTAAGAATGGTTTTGATGGGTGAAGAGATGGAAAAAGTGATTAAGAATGTTGATAGATTGTATGGATTTTCAAGTATAACATATAATGTTTTAAAGGTGTGGAATTAGGGATGAACCATGAACCTCATGGAGGGACTTATTTTAAATCTGAATGTGGTAAATAGGCCTAAGAAAATAATGGGAAATTTGGATGGACTAAGTATTTTGGAACCTTGGAAAACAAATGGGGAATGTAGCTAAGTTGATGGACTCAAAATATATTTAATGTTGACCAAAAGGAGTGATTTAAATTCATAATGTAAAACCCCTCATGGGAGGACTTATGATGGAGTCAAATGATGTAAATGGTGTAGTGGCCCGAAATTTTTAAATCAATAAATAGGTGGTTATTATTTATTTTAATGGTGGAAATGGGAAATTTGATGGAATAAATGGTAAATGGACCAAAATTTGGACGAAGGCCCAACTAGGGCCCAATGGATTATGGATTGGATTTAAGTTTACTTAAAGGGTCAATGGTGGCCAATTGGGCCAAGGATGGTCAAATTGGGCCCAATACCCATTTGGGACCCAATGGGTCAAGATAATGTAAACTCTAAGATAAATGGGTAAGGATGAGTGTAATTGGGCCATGGGCCCAATGGTGGCCCAACTAGTGGGAATGGACTTAATGAAATTTGAATCACCTAAGTTGGTGATGAGTTGACCAAGGTGACATGGTCCAATGGAACCCACCTCCACCTCACCAAGTGAGGTGGCGTGTGGACCAAGAATTGGTGGGGTCGGCCACCATGGTTGACTTGGTCAACCATGGATGGATTTCTTAGAGGGAATTAAATTAAGTAGGAAATAAATAAACCTAAGTAATTATCTAGTTGATTAATTAAATAAAATAAACAAAAGGTGGTCAAATGGTCAAAGAAGACCAAAAGCCATCTTATTTTTTTAACACCAACGTTGGCTAGTGGTGGGGTTCGAACCACCACCATAAAGCATGATAAATATCTCATGTGGGGTGGTTGGGAGCTTTAATGCTAAAGTGTAAGTTAAAGTAATCAAATAAGATAAGCCTTATCCCATTTTCTCCATCTTTTCTATCAAGTCTTTCACTCTCTCCCTCTCATGTACTCCCATTGCCTTCCCACACTAGGAGAAGAAAGAAGAAAAGAAACCATGGAGGAAAGAAGAAAAGAAAGCTAAGAAGAGAAGGGGTGCAAGCATGGTCCACAATTCTAAGGTCAAGATCTACCATCTTCTTCTCATCATCTCCTCGTTTCCCTATCTCAATTCAAACCCTATTATGGCCGATCCTAAGATTGGAGGTTGTTACCATTGATCAAGCATTCTAGCCGATCAAACAAGGAGAGGAAGGAGAAAGGAGGTTAAGGAAGCCGACGGGAGTGGCAAAAGTCGGAGGAGGCGTCGGATTGTAAGTATTTTCTTAAACAAGAAAATTTGGATTTTTGGGGTTTAAGATTTGGGATTCATTTTGTAAATTTAATGGTGGCCAAATGATTTTATACCATGGATTTTAAATCCATCAATTTGAAGGATGGAAAATGGACAAAACCCTAATGGGTAAATTAGGGTTAGGTTAAGGAAAAATAAATGGATTGATTGCATTGTGTAATTAGGTATTAATCAAGCATGGAAGTGGGGGTTTTAAATGAATTGAAGGACCATAGGGTTCGGCCATGTAGTGTGGCCGAATCCCATGGAAAAAGGGTTGATGAATTAAGTAGGGTTTTAAGGTTTAAAGCTATGGAGAATGTTTATAATTTTTAGTGTTGTAAATAATTGAATGTGGTGAATTTTGTAAAGAGATTTTAAATGAGAGAATCATAGGAGGTGGAAGATAATTTTAATGACCTCAAAAAGAATGGTTTAGGGTTCTAAGTGCTTAACGATTAAATGTAGGTAATGTATGATTTTTTTTTTAGGGTTTTAAGGAATGGAGGTTATGGAAGGTATTTTGGACTTTTTTAATGGAATGTTAGGGTTATGTAATTAATGTGTAAAATTTTTAGGGTTTTAAGGAATGGAGGACATTATGTAATGTAGTTAAATTGATTAAGCAATGGATATATGTAAATATTTTTGGAAGTGAGGATTGGTGAAGGAATCAAAGGCCATAGGGTTCGGCCATGTAGTATGGCCGAACCCCATGGTAAATAATTGAGGAAATTTTAATGGGGTGTTAGGGTTAAAATTTTGAAGGATGAATTATGGTTTTAGGGTTTAATGATTAAATGTTGGTAAATTGTTTTAAAGGGATGGTAAATGAAGAAATGCATGGGAGAAGTGCATGATGTTGATGGCCTTAACAATGGTAGATAATGGAGTATTTTATTAGGTTTTGTAAAAATGGAAGCATGGAGAATGTTTTAGGGTTTTGATATGGTTAATGATTTAATGTAGGTAATGTTTGAGGAGGTTTATTATGATGGAATCCATGAATAAATGTGAGTGTTTTTATGGTCTATAAGGGCACCAATGGAATAGTGGACCATGAACCATGGGTTCGGCCATGGTGTATGGCCGAACCCTATGGTGGTGAAGTGATGAAATTAATGGATATAGGGACATGGAAATTAATGGAGGAAATTGATGGACAAAGTGAACCTAATGTTGATTGTTGGGATGAAAGTGTGATTAAGGAATGATGAATCAAATGTAGGGTTTAGGTTCTCTCAATGGAGGGACTAATGATGAATCTAATGTGTAATCAAAGACCAAAGAAAATGGGGATTTGGTTAAGTTAAAAGGGGTTGATTGTTAATGAACCAATGGTAGATCATTTTGGCCTAAGACTAATGTGTAGGTATATGTTTAAATAAATGGAGTTTAGGTTAAAATTAAATGGCTGATGTAAGTGATCTTGTGATACGGGTGATGGGTCAATTATAGACCCAAGGATGTGCCTAAGAATGATGATTTAATTATAAGTCATTTTTAAGGACAAAGATTAAAGTGTATGCATGTGGATTTATTAATGGGGATTAGATTAAGTAAATGGTTATTTTTAATAATTTTTATGTCATGGTTGATGGGTCATGAATGGATCCAAGTGTATGATCAATTATGAACTTAGTTGGGCAAGGGTGAATGAGTCATTAACCATGGAGAAGAGGTAGTGGCAAAACCGTAATTAATGGCCAAATTCAAGAACTCCATGGGAGATGACCAAGGGCATAGGGGCTCTAAGTATCAAGTCTATGTATGGTTAAATAAAACCTAGGATGGCTAGTTTGTTTTAAACTCACAAATTAAAGGGGTTAATGGATTAAATGGGATCCACAAAACCTAAATGGTGACCGATTGTTCATGTGGACTTGGAAATGATAATGGGCTTAGAAATAGTTAAAATATGGACTGATTATGTGTATGTAATAAGGTATTGGATATTGCAGGCGGTAAGCGATCGGCGACCGGGTTTATCGAAAGGAAGCGAGAAAGGACGCTAGTCGGTATTCGGTAGGATTCTAACCTTTTTGTAAGCCATGGATTGAGTTATGGTTTCCTTGAATTATTTTGGAAATTATATGGTATGTTTAAAGATTGGTTTTGAATTATGTATTATGTAGGGGTTTTTACTTGATTTATTCCGGTAAGCATATGATTGGTTTAAAATGGGTTTTAATGCTATGATGTGATTATTGAGGCTTTGCTTGATCTATTTTGGGTAATCAAGTTATATGTTTTATTGATGGGATTTTTTTTAAATGTCATGGTTTGTTATTATATTCATTACATGGCATATGGCGTCTACATCTCATGCATGGCATGGGAGGGATATGACAGGGGAAGGATGAAATGAAACCGGAGTCCATGCTCCGTCGGGGCGACCGATAAACAGACATGGAGATATGTTGATGTGTTTGATGTATCAGGGATGTTGTATGTAATTATGATACCTTGATGATGGTTCTTCCATCAAGGGAGATGATTTGTGATTGTTTTATATCTGGACGAGGTTTTGCCGTCCAGGGGGATGATTTGTGATTGTTTTATATCTAGACGAGGTTTTGCCGTCCAGGGGGATGATTTGTGATTGTTTGTATCTTGACGAGGTTTTGCCGTCAAGTAGCCCTACTCGGAGTCCTACTGGGCGCGTTGTCTAACGCCCTACTTCTACCCTAGTTGATGATGCAGGAAATGCCGGAGCAGAAGGACGAGACGGGAGCCAAGCTTAGGAGCTTGGGGAGGCAGATTGTTTGCTTAATTTAAGTTTATTTTGAGAAATGTGTATTTGTATAGTTTAGCTTGTCGGACTGTATAATTCCTTGCTATATTCTGGTTTTGTTTTGGATACGATGATGTTGAGATGTTTTATTAGTTAGATGAATGTAATCTTCCCTGCTATCTAAAATTGGTAGGTTAGCCTTTATTATCTTTCCGTGTTTATGTAACATTCCGCAAGCTTACTTATATGTGTGAACTATTCGTCGTGGACTTCGTTCCACGCATATGTAGGGTTGGCCAGTTAAGGGCCGGGCTCTAGAAGCTCGGACTTAACTCGCCTCATGACGTCCGCGCCCTTTGTCACTTTTTTTTAAAAAAAAATAGACTCTGATTTTCGGTCAAAAGGGGCGGGTGTTACAAATGGACCCAAGAAAAACGGAGAAAGAGACATCATGGGTTCGGCCATACACCATGGCCGAACCCATGACCCAATTGTAGATCATTCTTGGTCTAAGGGTAATGTGTATGTATATGCTTGAATCAATGGAGTTTAGGTTAAATTAAGTGACTGATTTTAATGATTTTAAGACATGGGTGATGGGTCATTAATGGATCCAAATTTATGGATCGATTATGGACAAAAATGTGCATGGATGGAAGAAGTATTAAACCATGGAAGAGTAGTGGCAAAACCGTAATTATGGGCCAAAATGAAGGACCATGGGTTCGGCCATGGTACATGGCCGAACCCCATGGGGGATGAACTTGGACTTAGACATTTTTAAAGGTAACCTTAAGTATGGATTAAATGAAGCCTAGGGTGGCTGGTTTCTAGACTTATGTGATTAAAAAAAATGTTGATGGACTAAATGGGACCCACAAGACCTAGATAGTGAGGTTCGGCCATGGGGTATGGCCGAACCCCACTAAAATGTAATGTATGGGCTTAGAAATGGTTAAAACGAGGACTAATTGTTCGTGTATAATAAGGTACCTGACATCGCAATCGGTGTGCGATCGGCTACCGGATTCGGGAACGGAAAAGCGTAAAGACGTTAATTGGTATTCTGTAGGATTCCTACCTTTTTGTAAGCCGTGGATTAGTTGTTATGTGATGGTTCTTGACTTATTTTTGGTAATTATATGATATGTTTTATGATGGGTTTTAATGGTTATGATCTATATACATGGTATATTGCAAGGCTATGAATTCTATATTAATGCCATGATTTATATATATAACATAGCATTATGCATTTACATCTCATGCATGGCATGGGCAGGAAAGTAAAGGAACCGGAGTCCATACTCCATCGGGGCGACCGAGAAGCATTCATGGGGATAGCCTGATAGGCTATAACTGGAGTCCATGCTCCGTTGGGGCGACCGAGAAGCATTCATGGGGATAGCCTGATAGGCTATAACCGGAGTCCATGCTCCGTCGGGGCGACCGAGAAGCAAGCATGGGGACACCTTGACGAGGCCTTACCGTCAAGGGGGATACATTGTGATTGGTTATATCTTGACAAGGTTTTTCCGTCAAGAGGGATATGATATTATGATGGTAGGGCTGATGGGTGGGACACATGACATAATGCACCCATGGCATGACATTCATCTTATAGTTTTCCTTATATGATTTCATATGTGTTTGTTATTACTAATCCATGTGCTAGCCCTATTCGGAGTCCTACTGGGCGTGTTGTCTAACCCCCCACTTCTACCCTAGCTGATGACGCAGGAGACGGCGGAGTAGAAGGACGAGACGGAAGCCAAGCTTAGAAGTTTGGGGAGGCGGCTACTTAGTTTATTTACATTGTTTTGGAAATGTATTTTGAGTAACCTAGCTTGTCGGAAATGTAATAATTTAGATTGCTTGCTATATTTTGGTTTTTACTTTTGGACGTGGAGACGTTATGATATTTTGGTAATATTATGAATGTTATCTTCCCTGCTATCTAAAAATTAGTAAGATAGTCTTTATTGTAATTTTCCGCACTCAGTGTAATATTCCTTGAGCTTACGTCTACGTGTGAACCGTTCTTCGTGGACTTCGTTCCACGCACACGTAGGGTTGGCCAGTTAAGGGCCGGGCTTTAGAAGCTCGGACTTAACTCGTGTCGTGACATCCGTGCCCTTTGTCACGTTTAAAAAAAAAATAGACTCTGATTTTCGGTGAGAAGGGGCGGGTGTTACAAAAATAATGAAATCGGAGTCCATGCTCCATCGGGGCGACCGAGAAACAAACATGGGGATAGCCTGATGTGCTATAACCAGAGTCCATGCTCTGTCAGGATGACTGAGAAGCAAACATGGGGATAGCCTGATGCGCTATAACCGGAGTCTATGCTCCGTCGGGGCGACCGAGAAGCAGACATAGGGATATCTTGATATGTGGAGATATAACCGGAGTCCATGGTCCGTCGGGGCGACCGAGAAGCAAACATGGGGATATCATGATGGTACGGATAATGGGTGGGACACATGACATAAGACACCCATGGCATAGCATTCATTTTATGGTTATCATTATATTGTTATTTGTATGCTTGTTATCACTAATCCATGTGTTAGCCCTACTCGGAGTCCTACTGGGCACGTTGTCTAGCGCCCTACTTCTACCCTAGCTGATGACGCAGGAGATGGTGCAGCGGAAGGGCGCGACGGGAGCCAAACGTAGGAGCTTGGGAAAGCGTGCTAAATAGTTTACTTAGTTTTATTTTGGAAATGTAATTTGAATTGCTTAGCTCATCGGAATGTAATATTTTAGATTACTTGCTATGTTTTGGACTTTGTTTTGGACGTTGTAATTTTGAGGTATCTTAGTAATCAAATGAATGTCCTTCCCTGCGATCTAAAATTTGTAGGGTAGTCTCTATTATCATTCCGCATTTAGTTTAATATTCCTCGAGCTTACTTCTACGTGTGAACCATTCTCCGTGGACTTCGTTCCACGCACACGTAGGGTTGGCCAGTTAAGGGCCGGGCTTTAGAAGCTCGGACTTAACTCGCGTCGTGACGTCCGTGCCCTTTGTCACTTCTATTAAATTTCAAACAAAATAAAATCGACTCTGATTTCGGTGAAAAAGGGCGGGCGTTACAGTTGGTATCAGAGCGAAATCGGAAGAATGAATCTCTCGAAGTATGATTAAGACGGTTTCACATCTCACTGACGGATAATAATCCCAACTGACCGACTCTTCGGAGTCCGTTGCACGGGGGCCGAGTTAATTTACTGTGATTGTCTCAGACTGAAGCATTCAATCTGAGAACAACGTTTGACGAAAAGGAATGATAGCAAGGGAAAAACAATCACTCTAAGTTAGATCTATCAAACGTAGCAAAATAGGAAAATCTCCCCAATTTCCCCGAATTAAAAAGAAACATTTGATACTTGGGAAGTTTTCCCTCAAACCATGTATGCTTATTTGGCAACTCCCCCCCCCCCCCCCCCCCCCCCCCCCCCCCGCCCCCCAGAATTGAAAGAAAAATACTTGATACTTAGGAAATTATCCTCTCAAAACTAAGTATGTTTATTTGGCAAGATTCCCCAAAATATGAAACACGGCAAGTTTACGAAGGAACTAAGTCAATGTTTTTTTTTTGATGACTTAGGAAATGCCGCCAAAAAGAAGAACTAGCAAGAACCCACGGGTAGAGGAAGAGGTGCCACCACCTCATCAGGAAGAAGGGGTACAGCCACCCCATCAGGAGGAGGGACAAAACATACCTGTTGTGCCTCCCGAATTGATGGAATTGGTTCAAGCGGTGGTCACCTCTGTCCTGCAACAACACTTGAACGGGGGTGCAACCACTAGCGACTCCAACAACCGGAATATGGTTAAAGATTTCCAGTAAAAGCGCCCTCCCTATTTCAGGGGAAAAGAAGGGGCTGTCGGAGCAGAGCACTAGTTGAAAAAGATCACTCAGATCTTGAATCTGCTTCAGATTTCCGGTCATGCTGATAGGATCTTATTGGCTACATCTCAACTGATTGAGGATGCCGGTAATTGGTGGGAGGTTGTAGAAAAGCAGCAAGCACTTGTGCCGGAAGGGCAAAGGATTGCCATGACATGGGAAGGGTTCTCAGCTACCTTTCTAGAGCAGTATTTTCCGGAGGAGGAAAGAGAACACCAGACTCAAGCCTTTCTATCATTGGTACAAGGCAATATGACGGTGGCAGAATATCACCGGGAGTTCCTGAGACTATCTGTCTATGCGTTTTATATGGTGGATACAGAGCATCGGAGGGCCCGTAAGTTTGAACGGGGACTTCGGTCAAGTATCAGGGCCAAGGTGACAATATTCAAGGCAGCCACACTGGCTGAGGTGGCCAGCAGGGCCACTATAGCGGAGCGACAGTTGAATGAGATGGTGCGGTTTGACAACCGCCGAGGGCAGAGTGGGCGGGGTGCATTTCAACCCAACAAGAAGTTCCGCCCGAACTTTAGCAGACCCTCACCTTCCACTGGATCTACAGAGGGCTTTCGCCCCAATCAGCTCTCCCCGTCAGCATCAGTCACTCAGGTTCCACGGGGTGGGAACAACACTTGTTATCAGTGTGGCCAGCAGGGTCACTTCAAGAGGGAGTGTCCACAGATCACCAGACCCTCTCACTTCAGGGGTTCCTTCCGCCCTCCAGCTAGACCAGCTCAGTCACGAGGAGGCAGGACCTACAACCAGAGGGAACATGCGCTAAACCCTACAGGATCAGGACAACTTTTTATAATAGCTCCTCCAGTAGCGGCGGATCACTCGGTGATTCAAGGTATGGCCGTAGTTGGTAGTTCCTATGCTGTTACATTATTTGATTCTGGAGCCTCCTATTCATTTATATCTGGTGCATTCATATCTGCTATGAGCACATTAGTACAAAACCTGTCTACATCACTTACCATTGTATCCCCTGTCGGAGACACATCTTTGGGACTCAAATGTACGGCATTAAACACTGAACTCGCGGGATTCAGATTTGAGTTCAACTATTTGGTAATCGATATGGTTGAGTACGATGTTATATTTGGCATGGACTGGTTGGCTACATTCCAGGCCCATATTGATTGCCATCTTCGTAGGGTGATATTTTGGTCACCTGAGGGCAAGTGGTATACGGTACACGCTGAAAGACAAGGCATTCGTAGAAGTCTGTAAGAAGAATTGAACCACCTTGTCTTGAACAACCTCAGATTAGATAGGGCACCAATGACTGAACTTCCGGCAGTAGTAGTAGATTATGTTGAGGTATTCCCAATAGAGCTCCCTGGTTTGCCACCCAAGAGGGTGATAGACTTTGAAATCAAGTTATATCCTAGCGCTGCTCCAGTGTCATTGCCCCATTACAGGATGGCACCAGTTGAGATGACCCAGTTGAAAAAACAGATCGACGAACTGCTCAGACTGGGTTTTATTCGGAACAGCACATCCGCATGGGGAGCCCCAGTATTATTTGTGAAGAAGAAAGACGGTACCCTTCGAATGTGTGTGGACTATAGAAAATTGAACCAGCTGACTGTCAGGAACAAATATCCCCTACCCAGGATAGTTGATCTGTTTGATCAACTTAGGGGTTCCTCTCACTTCTCCAAGATTGATCTGATGTCCGGATACCATCAAATCCGGGTTAAAGAGGAGGACATAGAGAAGACAGCCTTCAGGACTCGGTATGGCTTATATGAGTATGTGGTTATGCCGTTTGGACTTACAAACTCACCGGCTGTGTTCATGGACCTGATGAATAGAATATTCCGTCCTTACTTGGATCAGTTTGTGATTGTATTCATTGATGATATTCTGATCTATTCCAAGAGTCAGGAGGAATATGCTGAAGGTATAGCCGTGGACCAGGCTAAAGTAGCAGCAGTGAAGGAGTGGAAAGCGCCGACGAATGTGACGGAGATCCGTAGTTTTCTGGGATTGGCCGGTTACTACAGGAAATTCATCATGGATTTCTCCAAGATTGCGGCTCCACTTACTCGACTCACTCAGAAAGGAGTTAAATTTGAGTGGTCGAATTTGTGCAACCGGAGATTTGAGGAACTAAAGGAGAGGCTTACAACCGCTCCTATTCTGATCTTGTCGGAAAGAGGCAGAAATTATGAGGTGTACTGTGATGCCTCAGGTGAGGGATTGGGGTGTACACTCAGTCAAGGTAATCGTACAGTGGCGTACGGATCAATGCAGTTGAAAATTCATGAACGCCATTATCCTACACATGATTTGGAACTAGCAGCAGTGGTCTTCGCTCTCAAAAGCTAGAGACACTACCTTTACGGTGAGAAATTTGAGGTATTCTCAGATCACAAGAGCCTGAAGTATTTGTTTGACCAGAAGGAACTCAACATGAGACAACGCAGATGGATGGAATACTTGGCGGATTATGAGTTCGCACTTCGGTATCATCCGGGCAAGGCGAACAAGGTGGCAAATGCCCTCAGCCGCATGTCACATGCGACGATAGCCAGCTTGATCAGGACGGAATGGGAGGTGTTGAATACCATTAGAGAATTTAAACTCTACCTCAATAATCATGGGACCATATATAATCTGATCATACGATCCAACATGGTTTCCGAGATTGAACGGGAGCAACGGACAGATCCAGAGGTAGAGGAGATATGGACTAAGATGTCTACCGGGGTGAGGTTGTACCGGAGTGGGAATTACGACCAGGACAGCGTCTTGTGTTCCGAGGCAGGACATATGTGCCTAAGCGCTGCAGAAGAGAGTTGTTGATTGAAGCACACCAACCCAAGCTCTCTATTCATTTGGGCAGCACTAAGATGTATCACGAATCTTAAGAGGCACTATTGGTGGCAGGGACTCAGGAGAGATGTGGCGGAGTTTGTTGCTCGTTGCCTAACTTGCCAACAGGTTAAGGCAGAACATCAGAAACCACCGGGTTTACTTGCACCTTTGCCAGTGCCAGAGTGGAAGTGGGAGCACATATCCATGGACTTCGTAACAGGATTGTCAAAGTCATCAAAGGGCAACGATGCGATATGGGTCGTGGTGGACCGGTTGACTAAGTCTGTGCATTTCCTTCCCATCAAGATGACAGATTCATCGGAGACTTTGGGTTGACGGTACATCCGAGATATCCTCAGACTACATGGTATTCCCCGGACCATTGTGTCCGACAGAGATGGCTGATTCACCGGTAGAGTATGGCAGGGCATGCAGTCGGCTATGGGAACTGACATATTGACTAGCACAGCATTTCATCCACAGAATGATGGACAGTCGGAGAGGACAATACAGACATTGGAGGATATGCTGAGAGCATGTATGCTAGACTTCAAGGGTGGATGGGAGGATCACTTGCCATTGGTGGAGTTCTCCTACAACAACAGTTACCAGGCAAGCCCCCAGATGGCTCCATTTGAGGCCTTGTATGGTAGGCCGTGTAGATCACCAATGTGTTGGACAGAGGCCTGTGAGCCTACACTGATTAGACCGAAGTTGGTTGCGGATACTACAACGCAGATCAAGTTGATACGGCAACACCTACTCACCGCGCAGAGCTGTCAGAAGAGTTACTCCGACAAGAGGAGAAGGTTCCTCGAGTTTGAGGTGGGAGACTTGGTGTTTTTGAAAGTCTCACCACGGAAGCGGCACATGAGGTTGGGAAGAAGGTGAAACTGTCGCCTAGATTTATGGGACCGTTTCCGATCCTGAAGAGGGTGGGGGAGTTGGCGCTCCCTCCACAGTTATCATCTCTACATGATGTATTCCATGTATCCATGTTGAGAAAGTACAACCCCGATCCTTCACATGTATTGAACGTGCAAGACGTCGATGTACAAAGCGACGTGACGTATGTGGAGAAGCCGATCAGAGTGGTCGGGAGGAAACAAAGGGTACTGCGTAACCGTGCTATTCAGTTGGTTAAGGTTGTATGGGAACAACATGGCAATGAAGAAACCACCTGGGAACTTAAATCAAAGATGAGAGCCGCTCATCCGGAGCTCTTTGTGTGAGATGTTTTGAACGTCTACTTCGCTTGAATTTTCGGGACGAAAATTTCAAAAGAGGATTGTATTGTAATGGCCTGGAATTTGTAAATCAATATATAGGTGGATATTGTTTATTTTGATGGTGGAAATTTGGAAATTTGATGGAATAAATGGTGAATGGATCAAAATATGGATAAAGGCCCAAGTATGGCCCAATGGACCATGGATTGGATTTAAATTCATTTAAAGGGTCAATGATGGTCAATTGGGCCAAGGATGGTCAGATTGGGCCCAATACCCATTTGGGACCCAATGGATCAAGATGATGTCAACTCTAAGGTGAATAGGTAAGAAATAAATTTAATTGGGCCATGGGCCCAATGGTAATCCAAGTAGTTGAAGATGGATTAAATTAAATCACCTAAGTTGGTGATGGAATGATCATGGTGACATAGCCGAATGGGACCCACCTCCACCTCACCAAGTGAGGTGGCGTGGGGACCAAGGATTGGTGGGGCCGGCCACCATGGTTGAATTGGTCAACCATAGGTGGATGTATGAAGGCAATTTAAGCAAATGGAATTAAGTTAAATGGGAATTAAATAACCTAATTATTTAATTAATTAAATGTTTAAATTATCCAAAAAGGTGGTCAAAGGGGTCAAAGTTGGAAGACCAAACCACCCATTTCAAGACACCAAAACGTTGGCTAAGGTGGTGGTTTATCCCAACCACCACCGTAAAGCATAGAAAATATCTTATGTTGGTTGGTAGAGAAAGTTAATGATGGAGTGTAGTTTAAGAAATAAAAAAGGGGATGGTTTTCATCTTCTCTCTTAAATCCCATCCTTATCTCACTCTCTTCCTCTCTTGCTCTCCACCACCGTCCCACACCAAGGAAGAAAGAAGAAGAAAAATTTGGAAGAAGAAAAGAAGAAAAGAGAGGAAAAGTTCAAGCAATTAGCCACCACTCCAATATTAAAGCTTGGTATCTTCTTTCTCACCATCCTCTCCTCCCCTCTCCCTCTCTCAAATCTAACCCTACCTTGGCCGAATCCAAGCTTGGAGGCTTTTCATCTTGATCAAGCATCCTAGCCGACCAACAAAGGAGAAGAAGAAGAAAGGAGGCCAAGGAATCCGAAGGGAGCAAAGAAAGTAGGAGGAGCCGACGGATTGTAAGTATTTCTAAACAAGTGATTGGATTTTTTTTAGGGTCTAAGATTTGGGGTCCATTCTTCTTAGTTTTGATGATGGCCAAATTATCATAGGCATTGGATCTCAAATCCATCCAATGGAAGGATGAAAAATGGACAAAACCCTAATGAGTAAATTAGGGTTAAGAAAAAATAAATGGACTAAGGACATTGTGTAATTAAGTTAATTAAGCATGGATATATGTGGATTTTGAGGGGGTTAATGGACCATAGGGTTCGGCCATGTAGTATGGCTGAACCCCATGGTAGAGGATTGATTAATTTATTAGGGTTTAGAAGAATGGAAGCATGGAGAATGATTTATGGTTTTAAGTTAATGATTAAATGTGGGTAATTTTAAAAGGGGTTTTTGTGAGAAAAATCATGGGAAACATTGATGATTCTTAATGGCTCAAAAGGCATAGATGAATGATTGAACCATGAACCATGGGTTCGCCCATGGTGTATGGCTGAACCCTATGGTGATGAAATGGTGGATTTAATGGGTATGAAATTATGGAATGATGATGGATGTAAGGTAATGGAAAAATAAATGGGGAATGTTGGTGGTGTTGATGGACCAAAATGAACCTAATGTTGATAGTTGTAATGGGAATGTGGCTTAGTTAATGGACTTAAATGTGATTAAGGATGATGGTTTAAATGTGTAAATTAAACCCCTTCATGGAAGGGCTTATGATGGATTCAAATGTGTAACAAAGGTCCAAGAAAATGGGAAAAAGACATCATGGGTTCGGCCATGGTGTATGGCCGAACCCATGACCCATTTGTAGGTCATGCTATGGGCTAAAAACCGGAATTATGTATGTAGTTAGATGAATGGAAAATTAGGCTAATTAAGGACTGATTTTAATGTACATATCATGGTTGATGAGTCGTTAAAGGATTCAGGTCTACGAATCAATTATGGGCCTAAGAATGAAGGAATGATGTGAGAACTTAACCATGGAGGAAGAGTGGCAAAACCGTAAATAATGGCCAAATTCAAGAACCCCATGGAAATGATCATGGACTTAGGGCCTCTAATGTAACAACCTTATGTGTGATTAGTAAAGCCTAAGGTGGCTGGTTTTCAGAGTTAGGTGATTGAAATGTCAATGGATTAAAATGGGACCCATAAACCTAATTAGTAGGGTTCGGCCATGGTGTATGGCCGAACCCCAGTAAGGCATGCATTAGGGACTTAATCATGGATAAAATGTGGACTGATTTGGTAATGTATAATAAGGTATTGGGACATCGCAATCGGTGCGCGATCGGTGACCGGATTCGTAAACGGAAAAGAAAAAAGGACGCTAGTCGGTATTCGGTAGGATTCCGACCTTTTTGTAAGCCATGGATTGTGTGATGGTTTCTTTGATTTATTTTGGAAATTAAATGGTTTGTCTTATGATGAGTTTTAAGATCATGATTTATGTATCTATGGCATAATGCAAGGCTATGATTTATATGCTAAGTTATGAATTTTATATTAAGACTATGGATGATATATAGTACATAGCATAATGCACCTACATCTCATGGATGGCATGGGCGGGAAAATAATGAAACTGGAGTCCCTGCTCCGTCGGGCCGACCGAGAAGCAAACATGGGGATAGCCTGATGTGCTATAACCAGAGTCCATGCTCCGTCGGGGCGACCGAGAAGCAAACATGGGGATATCATGATGATACGGATAATGGGTGGGACACATGACATAAGACACCCATGGCATAGCATTCATTTTATGGTTATATTATACTGTTATCTGTGTGCTTGTTATCACTAATCCATGTGTTAGCCCTACTCGGAGTCCTACTGGGCTCGTTGTCTAACGCCTTACTTCTACCCTAGTTGATGACGCAGGAGATGGCGCAGCAGAAGGGCGCGACGGGAGCCAAGCGTAGGAGCTTGGGAAAGCGTGCTAAATAGTTTATTTAGTTTTATTTTGGAAATGTAATTTGAATAGCTTAGCTCATCGGAATGTAATATTTTAGATTACTTTCTATGTTTTGGATTTTGTTTTGGACGATGTAATTTTGAGGTATCTTAGTAATCAAATGAATGTCCTTCCCTGCTATCTAAAATTTGTAGGTGAGTCTCTATTATCATTCCGCATTTAGTTTAATATTCCTCGAGCTTACTTCTACGTGTGAACCATTCTCCGTGGACTTCGTTCCACGCACACGTAGGGTTGGCCAGTTAAGGGCCGGGCTTTAGAAGCTCAGACTTAACTCGCGTCTTGACGTCCGCGCCCTTTGTCACTTCTATTTAATTTAAAAAAAAAATCGACTCTGATTTCGGTGAAAAGGGGCGGGCGTTACAATGGCTGATCTTGGTCAGGTCACAGCTGATCACAGCCAGGTCACAGCTGATCACGATCAGGTCTAGGCCGATCACGGACCGATCACGGTCTGGTCATGGCTTATCACGGTCTGGTCATGCCTAATCATGGTCTGATCACGAACTGGTAATGGGATTGGTTAAGGATGGATGACGGACGAGTGTTAGTGTCTTCAGCTAAACTATGGACAAAGTATTGTGGGTGACAGTCAAGTAACGGATGGGTTAGATCAGGTATCACTGTCCGCAGGACGATTTTCATTTACAGTAGGATGAATTAACCCGTCCGCGGGACGAGGAACGGATGGTAAAATAAAATTGAAGTTCTGTAAGAGCACCGGCATGTTTGACGTATTCGTTCGCGCTTGAGCATCTTCAGTTACACTATGGACTCGGCCTTGTGGATAAGATATGGGTATTGGACGTGTATCTCTATCCGCGGGACAAGTTTCGACTATCTGCTAGACGGGTATCGCTGTCAGTAGGACAGATTGCACTGTTCGCTGGACGGGATATGGACGGTAAATCAAAATTGTCGTACTTCCAAAGCACGTGCTTGTTTGGCGGCTCGTCCGTGCTTGAGCACCTTCTACTACACTATGGACAGGGTCTTGAGGGTGCGGGACTCGTCACGGATTGGTATTACCATCCGCTGGACGGGTTTTGACTGTCTGCAAGATGGGTATCGTTGTCTGTAGGGATGGGCTTTACTGTCCACGGACCGGTTACAGACAGTAAAATGAAGTATTTGTCTTGTCAAGGCAAGGGCGTGTTTGGCATGCTCGTCTGTGCTTGAGCGGCTTTATCTTTCATAAGGATCATTTTTGCTTCCTCGATTGAGAGGCAAATAAATATCAGTTTGACCTACCTCTGCCCCCTTTGCGGTTCATGTGCCATCAGGTTGCAAAACTCTCTCAACAGAGCAACTCCTGGCGTTCTGTGCGCCAAGGAACTGTGGACAATCGACTAGTCATGGCTGGTCACGGTTTGGCCACGGCTGATCATGGTCATGTCACGACCTGTCTCGATCCGGTCAGGCTGATCATGGTCAGGTCACGACTGATCATGGTCAGGTCACGGCCTGTCATGGCTGATCTTGGTCAGGTAACAGCTGATCACGGTCAGGTCATAGCTGATCACGGTCAGGTCTAGGCCCATCACGGTCCGGTCACGTCAGATCACGGTCTCGTCAGGACTTCGTCACGGTTTTTCACGGTCTGGACAGAGCTAATCACGTTCAAGTCACGACTTATCACCAGTTTGGTCACGGGTGATTACTGTCAGGTCATGGCTGATCACGAACTTGTCACAGTTGATCATAGTCTGGTCACGGCTTATCACGATCTGGTCATGGCTAATCGCAGTCAGATCACGAACTAGTCATGGGAGCGGTTAAGGATGGATGACGGGCGGGTGTTAGTGTCTTCAGCAACAATATGGACAAAGTATTGTGAGTGACAGTCAAGTAACAGATGGGTTAGATCGGGTATCCTTCTCCGCATGATGGGTTTTATCTGTCCGCAGGATCGTTTTCGTTTACAGTAGGATGGGTTAACCCATCCGCCGGACGAGAAACGTACGGTAAAATAAAATTGTCGTTCTACTAGAGCACGGGCATGTTTGACGTGCTCGTCCGCGCTTGAGCATCTTCGGCTAAACTATGGACACGACCTTGTGGGTACGGTACGGGTCTCGGACGTGTATCTCTGTCCACGGGACAGGTATAAACTATCCACTGGACGAGTATCGCTGTCAGTAGGATGGGTTGCATCGTTCACTGGACGGGATATGGACGGTAAATCAAAATTGTCGCATTGCTAGAGGACGGGCTTGTTTGGCGTGCTCGTCCATGCTTGAGCACCTTCTGTTACACTAAGGACAGGGTCTTGAGGGTGCGGAACCGGTCACTAACTGGTATTACCATCCATTGGACGGGTTTCGATAGTCTGTACGATGGGTATCGCTGTCTCTAGGACGGGCTTTACCCTCCACGGATAGGTTGCAGACAGTAAAATGAAATATTCATCTTGTCAAGACAAGGGCGTGCTTGGTATGCTCGTCCGTGCTTGTGCAGCTTTATCTTTCATAAGGATCATTTTCGTTGCCTCGATTGATCGGAGAATTGATATCAGTTTGACCTGCCTCTACCCCCTCTATGCCTCGCGGTGCGGTCAGGTTGCAGAACTCTCTTAACAGAGCAACTGCCGGCGCTCTAGCGCCAAGGAACTGTGGTCAATCGAGATGGATGCAGTGGGCGACCCCAACGGGGTTCGCTCGCTGCATGGTTGAACCAGACATCACGAGTGCGTACGTACGACTCTCTGTAACTGATATCTCGACACTCGCATCGATGAAGAATGTAGCGAAATGTTATACTTGGTAACGTTCTCGTCACGATTGATTATTGTTAGGACACGGCTGATCAAGGTCAGGTCATGGCTGATCAAGGTCCAGTCACGGTTGATCATGGTCCAGTCATGGCTGATCATGTTCAGGTCATGGCTGATCAAGGTCAGGTCTTGGCTGAACATGATCTCGTCAAGGCTGGTCATGGTTTGGCACGACTTGGTCACATTCTAGTCATGGCTGGTCACGGCTGATCACAATAATGTCAAGGTCAGTCACGATCCGATCACGGCTTATCATGTTCCGGTCACGACTGATTACGGTCAGGTCACGGATGATCATGGTCAGGTCACGGCTTATCACTGTCAGGTCTTGGCCTATCATGGTCCGGTCATGTCTGATAGCGGTCAGGTCTTGGCCAATCATGATCCAATCACATCTTATCACGGTCTGGTCATGACTTCGTCACGGTCTGGTCACGGCTTGTCACGGTCTGGATAGGACTGTTCACAGTCTGGTCACAGCTGATCACAGCCAGGTCATGACTTGTCATGGTCAGGCAACTACTGGTCATGACTTATCACGGTCCAATAATGGGTGATTATGGTCAGGTCATAGCTGATCACGAACTGGTCATAGTTGATCACGGTCTGGTCACAACTTATCAAGGCCTGATCATGGCTGATCACAGTTTGATCACGAACTGGTCATGGGAATGGGTCACTGACGGGTGTCAATGTCTTCAGTTACACTGTGGACAAAGTCTTGTGGGTGACAGTCAGGTAATGGATGGGTTAGGACGAGTTTCAGTATCTGTAGGACGGGTTTCGTTGATTGTAGGACGGGTTAACCAGTCCGCTGGATGAGAAATGGACGGTAACATAAAATTGTTGTTCTGCAAGAGCACGGGAATGTTTGGCGTGTTCGTCCACGCTTGAGCACCTTCCGTTACACTATGGACAGGGTCTTGTGGGTGCGGAAGTGGTCGTAGAAGGGTAACACTGTCCATGGTACGAGTTTTCACTGTTCGCAGGATTGGTATTGCTGTCTATAGGACGGGTTTTACTATCCGCGGATAGATCGCAGACAGTAAAATGAAATATTCATCTTGTCAAGACAATGGCGTGTTTGGCATGCTCATCTGTGCTTGAGCAGCTTTAGCTTTCAAAGGGATCATTTTCGTTGGCTCGATTGACCGATGAATCGATATCAGTTTGACCTGCTTCTGCCCCCTCTGTGCCTCGCAGTGTGGTCGGGTGCCAGAACTCTCTTAACAGAGCATTTCTCGACACTCTGCGTGCTAAGGAATTGTGGTCAATTGAGACGGATGCAGTAGGCGACCACGACGGGGCGTTCCCATTGCACGATCGAACCGGACATCACATGTGCATACGTACGACTCTCGGCAACGGATATGTCGGATTTCGCATTGATGAAGAATGTAGCCAAATGCGATACTTGGTCACGACTTATCACGGTCTGGTCAGGGCTGATCACAGTCTGGTCACGGCAAGGGCATATTTGGGGTGCATGGCTGAAAGCATTATTATTCAAACCTTCTGGCATTCTATCTCACCCTTTGCCTATGGACGACCCTAGAATAGGAAAAGCAATCGAAGGAAGTATTGGGATGGACTGGGGCCAAAGAATGATCTGATGATGGTCTAGTCACAGCCGATGACGGTCAGGTCTTAGAGGGTTTTGGATGGGTATCAAACTGGTTTCACAGTCTTGCACACGATAAACTGAAATTTTCATCTGCCATGACAAAAGAATGCTTGGTGTGCTAGCCCGTGTTTGAGAACTAACATGGATGGGATGTTGTCGTTTCCGGATAGATAGTAGATGGGTGAGAACGAGTTTCACCATCCTGAACCATCATTGGGACGGGTAACGGACGGTAACATTGAATTGTCGTCCTGTCAAGGCAAGGGCATGTTTGGCGTGCTCGTCCATGCTTTAGCAGCTTTAGCTACGTTATGGATGGATCATAGTTGGTAATGAATTGGTCGAGAGCAAGTCATGGTCTAGTATCGGCTAGTCACAATCAGGTCACGACTGATCACGGTCAGGTCACGGTCAGGTCGCGGCTGATTAGTGTCAGGTCACGGTCTGGTCACAACTGATCACTGTCTGGTCATGGTTAGGTCATAGTCTAGTCATGGCTGATCATGGTCAGGTCACGCCGGTCACTGTCCGGTCATGGCTGAAAACGGTTTGTCACAGTATGGTCACGGTCAGGTCCCTGCTGATCACGGTCAGGTTACCGATGAACAGGGTCAGGTCAAGGTTGATCAGGTTCAGGTTAGGTCATAGCTGATCATAGTCAGGTCATGGCTGATCACGATCAGGTCACGGTTGATCATAGTCCCGTCGCGGCTGATCATGGTCTCGTCACGGCTGGTCACGGTCTCATGACGACTTTGTCACGGTCTGGTCATGGCTAGTCACGGTGACGGATCACGGTCTGGTCTCAGCTAATCCCGGTCACGTCACGGTCTATCACCGCTAATCATTCTCACGTCACGGCTGATCACGGTCAGGTCACGACCGGTCATGATTGACCAAGGTCAGGTCTTGGCCGATCACGGTCCGGTAACGTCTGATCACGGTCAGGCCTTGGCCGATCACAGTCCGGCCACGTGTGATCACGGCCTGGTTAGGACTTCGTCATGGTCTGGTCACGACTTGTCATGGTCTGGACTAGGCTGATTATGGTCAGGTCACGGCATGTCACGGTCCAGTCACGGTTTGCTCACGGTTGATTACGGTCAGGTCATGGCTTATCACGGACCAGTCACGGGTGATTATGGTTAGGCCATGGCTGATCACGAACTGTTCACGGCTTACCATGGTCGGATCATGGCGGATCACGGTTTGATCACGAAGTGGTCATGGGACCGGTTAAGGATGGGTCACGGATGGGTGTTAGTGTCGTCAGCTACACTGTGTTCAAAGTCTTGTGGGTGACAGTCATGTAACAGATGGGTTAGGACGGGTATCAATGTTCGCAGGACGGGTTTTGTCCGTCAGTGGGACGGGTATTGCTGTCAGTAGGACGGGTTGCACTGTCTGTGGGACGTGAAACAAAGGTTAAATAAATACTTTTGTTCTACCAGAGCACGTGCATGTTTGGCTTGCTCATCCCTGCTTGAGCACCTTCTGTTACACTATGGACAGGGTCTTGTGGGTACGGTATGGGTCACGGACGGGTAACACCGTCCATAGGACAGGTTTTGACTATCCGCATGATGGATATCACTTTCTGTATTACGGGTTCTACCATCCGCGGATGGGTCGCGGACGGTAAAATGAAATATTCGTCTTATCAAGACAAGGGCGTGTTTGGCATGCTCATCCGTGCTTGAGCAACTTTGGATTTCATAAGGATCATTTTCATTGCCTCGATCAACAAGCGAATCGATATCAGTTTGACCTGCCTCTGCCCCCTCTGCGCCTTGCGGTGCCGTCAGGTGGCAGAACTCTCTTGATAGAGCAACTCCCGGCGCTCTGCGTGCCAAGGAACTATCGTCAATCGGGTCGGACGTAGTGGTCGACCCTGACGGGCGCACCCGTTGCACTATAGAACTGGACATTACGCGTGTGTACGAACGACCCTGGACAACAGATATCTCGGCTCTCACATCATGTAGATACTTGGTCACGACTTATCATGGTCTGGTCAGGATTGATCACAATCTGGTCACAGCAAGGGTATGTTTAGGGTGCTCGTCCGCGTTTTAACAACTTTAGCTACATTATGGATGGATCATAGTTGGTAATGAACTGGTCATAGTCAGGTCACGGTCTATTATTGGCTCAACACGGTCAGGTCATGGCTGATCACGGTCCGATCATGGTTAGGTGACTGCTGATCATGGTTAGATCATGGTCTAGTCACGGCTAATCACGGACAGGTCACGGTCCGGTCATGGATGATTTTTGTCAAGTCACGGCTGATGACACTCAAGTCTTGGCTGATCAAGCTCTGGTCTTGGCTGATCCCGGTCCGGTCACGGCTGATCACCGTCTGGTCACGACTTGGTCACGATCTAGTCATGGCTGGTCACAGTCTGGTCACGACTTGAATTATCTTTCCTACCGGACCGTGGGCAGAATCCTTCTCAGATGACATAAATATGTAACGGGGTTTTGAAAGTGTTAAAGTGGCCTTGCTACCACGATCCACTGGGATTCAGCCTCAAGTCGCACCGATTCGTCCCTCACCCCTCTTGCCATCGAAAATGAGGCTCCATGCATATCCTGTAGTCTGTAGCCTATCACATTAGAGCAAATCGACTCCGTGGCAAGTGTGATGGTTGTTTCGGAAAATTGGGTAAAGACCAAAGTATGGAATGTGAGACAGACGGGTAGCGGACAAGTCATATAGAACTCATGGATGGTAAAAAATCATCCAAAGGGTTGAGGTAGTATGGTTGTAGAGAAAAAAGACAATTTAAGGATACATTATGGCAATCAGCCAACATGTGAGCAAGAGGATGAAAGAATTATTATTCAAACCTTCTGGCATTCCATCTCAAACATAGCCTATGGACGACCCTGGAATAGGCAAAGCGGTCAAGGGAAGGATTAGGATGGATTGGGGCCAAAGAATGATGAGATATGACAACTTGTGGACATTTGTCACTGGACGGTAAAATCGGTATACTCTTCCATGTTTGAACAACTTCAGCAACATTATGGATAAGTCTTGATGGGTTCGGACGGGTATCATGCTGGGTTCACTGTCCTCCACCGTTTGCGGGACAAGTAGGGAACGATAAAATGAATTTTTCATCTACCATTATAAGAGAATGTTTTGCATGCTAGCCCATATTTGAGAAGCCTCAGCTGACATGGATGGGATGTTGTGGTTTCCGGACAAATAGTAGAAGGGTGTGGACAGGTTTCATCGTCCTGGACTGTCCCTGCGACAGGTAACGAACAATAAAATTGAATTGTCGTCCTGCCAAAGCAAGGGCATTTTTGGCGTGCTCATCCGTGTTTTAGCTGCTTTAGCTACATTATGGATGGATCATAGTTGGTAATGAAGTTGTCACGGGCATGTAATTGTCTAGTATCTGCTGATCAAGGTCAAGTCATGGCTGATCACGGTCAGGTCACAGTTCGATCACGGTCAGGTCACGGCCTATCAGTGTCAGGTCACGGTATGGCCACAACTGATCACGGTCAGGTAATGGCTTATCACAGTCAGGTGACGGTAGGCCACGGTCCGGGCACAGTTGATCACGGTCTGATCACGACTTGTACACGGTCTGGTCATGGTGAGGTCACGATCGGTCATGCCTGATTAGAGTCATGTCACGGTTGATCAGGGTCAGGTCACGATTGATCATGGTCATGTCACGGTCTAGTCAAGACTGATCACGGTCCAGTCATGACTGATCACGGTCAGAACACGGCTGATCTGGGTCTGGTCACGGCTATTCACGGTCTGGTCACGGCTGGTTACGGTCTAGTCACGGCTGGTCACGGTTTGGTCACGGCGGATCACGGTTTGGTCACGGCAGATCACGGTCACTCACGGCATTTCAAAGTCAGGTCACAACTGATCACGGTCAGGTGACGGCCGATCACAGCTGATCATGGTCAGGTCAGGACTGATCATGTTCAGGTCACGGCCGATCATGGCCTGGTCTTGGCAGATCACGGTCTAGTCACGTCTGATCAAGGTCAGGTCTTGGCCTATCGCAGTCCGGTCACGTCTGATCACGGTTTGGTCACTGCTTGTCACAGACTGGACAGAGCTGATCGCGGTCGTGTCACGGCTGATCACAGTCAGGTCACGACTTGTCCTGATTAGGTCACGACTTTTCATGATTAGGTCACGATTTTGTCATGGGTGATTACAGTCAGGTCATGGCTGATCACGAGCTAGTCACGGTTGATCATGGTTTGGTCACGGTTTATCAGGGTCTGATGGTGGCTGATCACGGTTTGATCACGAACTTGTCATGGGACTAGTTAAGGATGGGTCACGGACGGGAGTTAGTGTCTTCAGCTACACTGTGGACATAGTCTTGTGGGTGACAGTCAGGTAACGTATACGTTAGGACGTGTATCACTGTTCATAGGATGGGTTTTGTCTATCCGTAGGAGGGGTTTCCTTAACAGTAGGACGGGTTAACCCATCCTCGAGACGAGAAACAGACGGTAACATAAAATTGTTGTTCTGCCAGAGCACGGGCATGTTTGGCATGCTCGTCCGAGCTTGAACACCTTCAACTACACTATGGACACGGTCTTATGGGTGTGGTATGGGTCTCGGACGTGTATCTCTGTCCGTGGAACAAGTTTTGACTATCCTCGGGATGGGTATCGCTATCAGTGGGATGGGTTGCACTGTCCCCGAGACAGGAAACGGACTGTAAATCAAAATTGTCGCTCTGCCAAAGCACAGGCATGGCGTGTTGTCCGTGCTTGACCACCTTGTGCTACACTCTGGACAGGGTCTTGTGGGTGTGGGACGGGCCACGGATTGGTAACTCCATCCTCGGGACGGGTTTTGACAATCCGCGAGTAGGGTATCAGTGTCTGTAGGATGGGTTTTACCATCCGCGGACAGATTGCGGAAGGTAAAATGAAATATTCCTCTTGTCAAGACAAGGGTGTGTTTGCCATGCTTGTCTGTGCTTGAGCAGCTTTATCTTTCATAAGGATCATTTTCGTTGCCTCGATCGACCGGCGAATTGATATCTGTGTGACCTCCCTCTGCCTCCTCTGCACCTCGCGGTGCGGTCGGGTGGCAAAACTCTCTTAATAGAGCAACTCCCGGTGCTCTGCGCGCCAAAGAACTGTGGTCAATCAGGACGTATACAGTGGGTGACCCCGGCGGGTTGCGCACGCAGCACAAACGAACTGGACATCATGCATGCGTACATACGATTCTCGGCAACAAATATCTCGGCTGTCACATCATGAAGTACGTAACGAAATGCGATACTTGGTCACGACTTGTCACGGTTATGTCACGGCTTATCACGGTCCAGTCACGAGTTAGTACGGTCAGGTTATGGCTGATCACGAACTGGTCACGGTTGATCACGGTCTGGTCATGGCTTATCACGGTCTGATCATGGCTGATCACAGTCTGATCACGAACTGGTCATGGGACCGGTTAAAGATGGGTCACAGGCGGGTGTTAGTGTCTTCAGTTATATTGTGGACAAAGTCTTGTGGGTGATAGTCAGGTAACGGATGGGTTAGGATGGGTATGACTGTCTGCATGACGGGTTTTTTCTATTCACGGGGCGAGTTTCGTTGATAGCAGGACGGGTTAACCCGTCCCCGTTACAAGAAACGGTCGGAAACATAAAATTGTTGTTCTGCCTTAGCCTATTGACAACCCTGGATTAGGCAAAGCGGTTGAGGGAAGGAATGGGATGGACTGGGGCCAAAGAATGATGAGATATAGCCATTGGATGATTGCCATGTGGCATCATCTTAGCCATACATTCCCAAAACTTGTAGTATAAATAGGGGTGAGGTCTTCATTTCCAACACACTCCTCAAAGTTATAATCTCTCTCGTGCAATACAAGTTCTCATTCTTCCAAGTGTGTTCTTGTGCTTGTCTAAGTGAGAGTTTGAGTGAAGTTGGTCTTGAGTGTTCAAATGAGGAAGGCTGACTTGTTCAACAATCTAGGTGTTGTTCAAGTGTCACACGGGCAATTCGTGAGTGAAATGTCTAAGTCCGTGACAGTTGGTATCAGAGCTAGGTTCGATCACGATGCTGTCATCAGAAGTAAGCCTAGTGGCCGATACCGTAAAGAAGTTAGCCTTGGCAATATGGAGTTGCTCTTAGCCGATGGGGAGAAGAGGTTGGACGAGTTGGAGAACTCCCAACAATCTTGTTTGATGGAGGTCGAAGAGATCGAGAGTGGATTACGAGAGGCGATCAACATCCACAAGGCCAAGCTAGCAAAAATGGAGGTGTCGCTCATCAAGGAGGTGCAACATTCGAAGATCGCAAATGAAGAGCTTAAAACTAAAATGGTGATCCTTGAGAAGGCCGTTGTCAATGGTGTCGAGACGTCGATACCTCGTCAAGTTTCAAGGCTCAAGATCGCGAAGCCGAAACCTTTCAACGGGACCAGGGTTACGAAGGTGAGATGTTTCCTATGTGATGGAGATCACTTGGTTAGGGACTGCCCACAAAAGAAAGCCCTCAATGCAGTTCAAGTTGAAGGACGGGAGGAGTCCCGAGTTGGCACGCTAAGGTTGTTGAATGCTCTAAAAGGTTGTGACAAGGGAGTTCCTAAGTCACAGAGGAGAGAGATAATGTTCGTCAACATTGAGCTCAATGGACAACCCACATGCGCAATAGTGGATATCGGGGCAACACGCAACTTTGTCTAGGGGGAAGAGGCCAAGAGGTTAGGCCTTAAGCTTCAGAGAGATGTTAGCAGGATGAAGGCAGTAAATTCTGAAGCGCAACCCATCTTCGGAGTGGCTAAGGGCATGGAGCTACGCTTGGGGACATGGGCTGGCCAAGTAAACTTCTCTACCGTCCCGCTGGGTGACTTTGAGGTGATCCTTAGTATGGACTTCCTTAGATCGGTAGACGTTCAGCTTGCAACATCCACAGGAGTGATGTGCATCTTTGACAAGGGGTCGCCATGCTTGATACCAGTCGAGCATCAGGCAAAGAAGCCGGGAGTGGAGGTAGTCTCAGCCTTGCAGCTAGTGAGGAGCTACAAGAAATGTGAGACCACATACCTTGCAACCTTAGCTGAAGAACCAAAAAGAGGACAGGAGGAAAGTCTTCCAACTGAGATCATTGATATCTTGGAGGAGTTCAAGGACATCATGCCCAGTGAGTTGCCCAAGCAGTTACCTCCACCGAGGGAAGTACATCACTGCATCGAGTTGGTGCTAGGAGGAAAACCATCGGCCATGTCACCATATCGAATGTCACCACCAGAGTTAGAAGAGCTAAGGAGATAGCTTAAGGACATGCTGGATACGGGCTACATCCAACCATCCAAGGTGCCCTATGGAGCCCCAGTGTTGTTCTAGAAGAAGCATGATGGAAGCCTACGAATGTGCATCGACTACCGAGCGTTGAACAAGGTAACCATAAAAAACAAGTACCCAATACCACTTGTTGCAAACTTATTCGATCAACTTGGAGCAACCAAGTTCTTCACAAAGCTGGACTTAAGGCCGAGATACTACCAGGTGCGCATAGCGGAGGGTGATGATCCAAAGACAACATGTGTCACAAGGTATGGAGCATTTGAGTTTCTAGTTATGCCTTTTGGACAAACAAATGCCCCAGCCACTTTCTGCACCTTGATGAACAAGATCTTCCACCCATACCTAGACAAGTTCATCGTGGTGTACCTAGATGACATCGTGATCTATAGCAACACGCTATACAATCACGTTGAACACTTGAAGACGGTGTTTCGGGTCTTGAGGTTGAACACCTTATATGTGAAAAGAGAAAATGCTGCTTCGCTAAACCAGAGGTGTGCTTCCTTGGACGTTGGATCGTGGGTGGAAGGCTGAGAGTGGACGAAGAGAAGGTAGGAACGTGCAATCATGGAGTGGGAGGAGCCCACTATGGTGGCGGAGCTACGATCATTCTTAGGCCTTGTGAACTACTACCGTCGGTTCATCGAAGGGTTCTCGAAGTGAGCGGCACCACTCATAGACTTGCTGAAGAAGAATTGTGAGTGGCAGTGGCAAATCACGATCATGGTCAGGTCAGGTCATGGCTGATAACGGTCAGGTCACGTCTGATCACGATCAGGTCTTGGACGAACACGGTCCGGTCACGTCTGATCACGGTCAGATCTTGGTCTATCATTGTCTCGTCAGGACTTCATCACGGTCTACTCACGGCTTGTCACGGTCTGAACAGTGCTAACCACGGTCTGATCACGGTCAGGTCACGACTTTTCACGATTTGGTCACGAACTGGTCATGGGATCGGTTATGGATGGGTCATGGATGGGTGTTAGTGTCTTCAGTTACATTGTAGACAAAGTCTTGTTGGTGACAGTCAAGTAACGGATGGGTTAGGAGGACGGGTTTTGTCTGTCCGCGGGACGGGTTTTCTTGACAATAAGGTAGGTTAACCTGTCTGCGGGACGAGAAACGGACGGTAACATAAAATTGTTGTTCTGCCAGAGCACGGCATGTTTGGTGTACTCGTCCGCGCTTGATCACCTTCAGCTACATTATGGACACGGTCTTGTAGGTGCGGTACGGGCCTAGGACATGCATCTCTATCCGCGGGACGGGTATCGTTGTCATTCAGATGGGTTCCACCGTCTGCGGGACAGGAAATGGACGGTAAATCAAAATTGTCGCTCTGCCAGAGAAAGAGCAAATTTGACTTGCTCGTCCGTTCTTGAGCACCTTCTTCTTCACTTTGGACAAGGTCTTTTGGGCGTGGGACATGTCACGAATGGGTAACATCGTCCATGGGACGGGTTTTGACTGTCCGTAGGATGGGTATGTTGTCTGTAGGACGGGTTGTACCGTCCACGCAATGGTCGCAGACAGTAAAACGAAATATTCGTCTTGTCAAGACAAGGGTGTGTTTGGTATGCTCGTTTGTCCTGAGCAACTTTATCTTTCTTAAGGATTATTTTCCTTACCACGATCGACCGACGAATCGATATCAATTTGACCTAGCTCTGTCCCCTCTGCGCCTCATGCTGCGGTCAGGTGGCAGAACTCTGTTAATAGAGCAACTCCCGGCAATCTTCGCGCCAAGGAACTGTGGTAGGTCGGATGCAGTGGGTGACCTCGACGGGGTGTGCCCCTAGCACAATAGAACCGCACATCACGCATGTAGACATACGACTCTCGGTAACGGATATCTCGGCCCTCGTATAAATGAAGAATGTAGCGAAATGCAAAACTTGGTAAGGGCTTATCATGGTCTAGTCACGGTAGGGGCATGTTTGGGGTGCTTGTCCGTGTTTTAGTAGATTTAACTACATTATGGATGGATCATAGTTGGTAATGAATTGGTCACGGTATATCACTGTCTGGTCGAAGCTGATCACAGTCTGGTCAAGGCATGGGCATGTTTGGGGTGCTCGTCCATATTTTTGCAGCTTCAACTACATTATGGATGGATCATAGTTGCTAATGAACGGGTCATGGGCGGGTCACGGTCTAGTATTGACTCGTCACAGTGAAGTCACGACTGATCACGGTTGATCACTGTGAGGTCACGGTCTGGTGAAGACTAATCACGGTCAGTCATGGCTTGTCATGGTCAGGTCAGGTCACGGTTAATCACGGTTAGGTCACGGCCGGTCACGGTCGATCACAGCTGATCATGGTTAGGTCACGGTTGATCACGATTTGGTCTTGGCTGATCACGATCTGCTCATGGCTAATCACGATCTGGTCATGACTTGGTCACGGTCTAGTCATGGCTGGTCACGGTCTGGTCACGACTTGAATTATATTTCCTACCTGACTATGAGCAGAATCGTTGCCAAACGACTAAAATAAGCGAGGGGGTATTGTAAGCAGCAGACTGGCCTTCATGCCACGATCCATTGAGATTCAGCCTCAAGTCGCATCAATTCGTCCCTCACCCCTCTTGCTGTCGAAAAAGAGGCTCCATGCATATCCTGTAGTCTGTACCCTATCACATTAGAGCATGCTGACTCCATGGCAAGTGTGATGGTTGTTTCAATAAATTGGGTAGCGACCAAAGTGCGGAATGTGAGACAGACGGGTAGCAGACAAGTCATACAGAACTAGTGGATGGAAAAAACTCATCCAAAGGGTTGAGGTAGTATGGTTGTAAAGAAAGAAGACAATTCTAGGATGCATTATGGCAATCATCCAACACATGACCAAGAGGATGGTGTCGTTCGAGGGATGTAATGTCCTCATTAATGAATGGAAATTGTAAAGCATTATTATTCAAACCTTCTGGCATTCCATCTCACCATTAACCTATGGACGACCCTCGAATAGGCAAAGCGGTCGAAGAAAGGATTGGGATGGACTGGGGCCAAAGAATGATGAGATATAACAACTTTTGGACATTTACCTCTGAACGGTAAAGTCGGCCTGCTCTTCCATGTTTGAACAACTTCATATATAGTATGGATAAGTCTTGATGGGTTTCAGACGGGTATCATACTGGTTTCACTGTCTTGCACCGTACGTGGGACAGGTAGTGGACTATAAAATGAGTTTTTCATCTGCCATGACAAGAGAAGGTTTGGTGTGCTATCCCGTATTTGAGAAACTTCAGCTAACATGGATGGGATGTTGTGTTTTCTAAACAGATAATAGATGGGTGTAGACGGGTTTCATCGTCCTGGACTGTCCTTAGGATGAGTAAAATTGAATTGTCGTCCTGCCAAGGCAAGGGCATGTTTGGCGTGCTCGTCCGTGTTTTAACAGCTTTAGCTACATTATGGATGGATCATAGTTGGTAATGAACTGGTCACGGGCAGGTCATGGTCTGGTATCGGCAGGTAACGGTCAGGTCACGGCTGATCACGGTTTGGTCACTGCTTATCACAGTCTGATCATGGCTGATCACGGTTTGATGACGAACTGGTCATGCGACCGGTTAAGGATGGGTCACGGATAGTTGCTAGTGTCTTCAGTTACAATGTGGACAAAGTCTTGTGGATGACAATCAGGTAATGGATGGGTTAGGATGGGTATGACTGTCCGCGGGACGAGAATTGGACAGTAACATAAAATTGTCGTTCTGCCAAAGCACGGGCATGTTTGGCGTTCTTGTCCGCGCTTGATCACCTTCAGCTACACAATCGACACAGCCTTATGGGTGCGGTATGGGTATCAAACATGTATCTCTGTTCACGCGACGGGTTTTCACTATCCACGGGATGTGTATCACTGTCAGTATGATGGGTTGCATGTCCACGGGACAGGAAATGGATGGTAAATCAAAATTGTTATTCCATCAGAGCACGGGCATGTTTGGTGTGCTCGTCCACGTTTGAGTGCCTTCTGCTACACTATGGACAGGTTCTTGTGTGTGCGGGACGGGTCACAAACGGACAACACAGTCCTTAGGACGGGTTTTGACTGTCAGCTGGATGAGTATCGTTGCTTGCAGGATGGGTTTTACCGTCCACAGATTGGTCGTGGACAGTAAAATGAAATATTCATCTTGTAAAGACAAGGGTGTGTTTGGCATGCTAGTTCATGCTTGAGCAGCTTTAGCAGCTTTAGCTTTCATAAGAATCATTTTCGTTCCCTCGATCGACAACTGAATCGATATCTGTTTGACCTGCCTCTGCCCCGCTGCACCTCATGATGTCGTCGGGTGGTAAAAAACTCTTTACAGAGCAACTCCCGGTGCTCTGGACGCCAAGGAACTATGGTCAATCGGGATGGACGCAGTGGACGAACCTGACGGGGCGCATCCGTTGCACGATCAAACCAGACATCAAGCATGCGTACGTGCAACTCTCCGCAATGGATATCTCGGCTCTCGCATCGATGAAGAATGTAGCGAAATGCGGTACTTGGTCACGACATATCTCGGTCTAGTCAGGGTTGATCGCAGTTTGGAACGACAAGGACATGTTTGGGGTGCACGGTTGAAAGCATTATTATTCAAACCTTCTGGCATTCCATCTCACCCTTAGCCTATGGACGACCCTGGACTTGGTAAAGCAGTCGAGGGAAGGATTGGGACAGACTGGGGCCAAAGAATGATGAGATATGACAATTTTTGGACATTTGTCATCGGACGGTAAAATTGTCGTGCTCTTCCTTGTTTGAACAGCTTCAGCTATATTATGGATAGGTCTTGATGGATTTCGGATGGGTATCATGCTGGTTTCACTGTCCTGCACCGTGTGCGGGATGGGAATTTTTCATCTCCCATTTTGTATACGTCTTGATGGGTTTTGGACAACAAGTTTGGGGTGGACGTTCGTGTTTTAGAAGCTTTAGCTACATTATGGATGGATGATAGTTGGTAATGAACTGGTCACAGGCAGGTCATGGTCCAGTATTGGCTCGTCACGGTCAGGTCACGGCTGATCAAGGTCCGATCACGGCTGATCACCGTCTGGTGACGGCAAATCACGGTCAGGTCACGGCTGATCACGGTCAGGTCACGGCTGATCTCGGCCAGGTCAGGCCGGTCATGATTCGATCACGGCTGATCACGGTCAGGTCTTGGCTGATCACGGTCCGGTCACGGCTGATCACGGTCTGGTCAAGACTTAGTCACGGTCTAGTCATGGCTGGTCACGGTCAGGTCACGGCTGATCACGGTGAGGTCACGGTCTGCTGACGACTGATCACAGCCAAGTCATGGCTGATCATGGTCACGTCACAGTCTGGTCACGGCTAATCACGGTTAGGTCACGGCGGTCACGGCTGATCACGGTCAGGTCACAGCCGGTCATGGCTGATCACGGTTAGGTCACGGCCGGTCACGACTGATCAAGGTCTGATCCCGACTTGGTCACGATCTAGTCATTGCTGGTCATGGTCTGGTCACGACTTGAATTATATTTCCTGTAAGTGCCCCAGTTAGTTCGAGTCACCCATATTGTCAATTACGTGACTCAATTAGACTTGCCTTGGAAGTATGTGAAGATCTATTATGCAATTGAAGAATCGACATCGAACATGTTATTGGCACATAGGTAAGTGAACCTTAAGAGACCTTAGGTTAAGCCGAATATCTTAGAAGTCAATTGTTTAAATTGGAAAAATTAGAATTTAATTGACTCTCAGCCTCGAGGCCTCGTGCAGTTTGTCAAGGCCTCGCAGACAGGTTGTTACTGAGTCATAATTAGGACAACTGTAAATCAGTGAGTTTATGTCACTTGACTAAGTATCTTGTAGATTTAATTAAATAAATCTGTAAGGGTGTTTATAGTTTCTGAAAGATCATTGATTGGGAGTTTTTATGGAAATAAGAAATAACCAAGAAACTCAATTTTTGCTACTTCATACAGATTTGAATAAATCTGATGGAGCCTCGTCGTTGGGGAACTGGCTGTCTTTGACAGAATTGGAAAGGCTCCTCCATGTGATCTAAAGTGATTTACAATCACCAATCTCTCTCAATGTAAATCCGTGATTGATGACTGAAATAAATCAATGGCCCATAATGCACGGTGGCATCTTAAATTGGCTAGACAGTCACTGTTTGAAAAACATAATAACTTATGCAGATTCTGTGTTGTCTTACCATATACCGCCACGAGGCCTCATTGGAATCCTCGAGGCCTAGTGGGCGTGACTGGCTGACAAGAACAGACAGTCCTATATATATTAGGGAGCTAAATGAAATTAGAATGGACACACAGAGAACCTCTTGGAAAAATATAACAGTGTGACCAGAGAGATTAGCCTCCTCTTACACCTTCTTCATGATCTTCTTACATAGATGTTTGGGTAATCAATACCCCAGTTCTGATGAAGCTTAAGGTGTTCACATAGGACTTTAAAACCAGTCATATTTATGTCCTATACTGTTGTGCCGATAATCGCTCTGATGGAGTAAATCTAATGGAAGGAGCACACAGATCGAGTAAAGAAGAAAGTGCTTAAAGGAGAACGGATAAGGGCCAAGGCAAGTATTTCTTCTTTCCTTTATTTTAATCATTGTAAAATGGATTAGAACAGTGTGTTCGAACCAGTCAAAAAAATAGGTGTAGAGGACTAGACCATTTGGGTTGAACCTCTATAAAAAACTAGGTTGTACTATTTGGGTGTGAGACCCATACATAGTAGATTTGGGATAGCCCTAGAGATGGTGAGTTTGATAGTGAATGTAGGTTCAGGTGGACCGAACCACTATATATCGTTGTACATGTGTGGTTTGCTTTAATGGTTTGATTCATTTGTTTATCACTTGTACCCACGTTTATTCCACTGCACATATTGTTAAATCGGATTTATTTTTAAAGGGAACTAAAACTGAAAATCGACCTATTCACCCCCCTCTAAGTCGTGCATACTTCTAGTAACGGAATTTCTTTTCCTACCGGATCGCAGGCAGAATGCTTCGTAAACGACTAAAATACGTGAAGGGGTATTGTAAACGACAGAGTGGCCTTGCTACCACGATCCATTGAGATTCAGCCTCAAGTCGCATCAATTCGTCCCTCACTCATCTTGCCCGAAAAAAAGAGGTTGCATGCATATCTTGTAGTCTGTAGACTATGACATTAGAGCATGTCGGCTCCATGGTAAGTGTGATGGTTGCTTCTATAAATTGGGAAGAGACCAAAGTACGGAATGTGAGATGGACGGGTAACGGACAACTCATACAGAGCTCATGGATGGAAAAAAATCATCCAAAGGGTTGAGGCAATATGGTTGTAGAGAAAGAAGACAATTCTAGGATGCAATATAGCAATCATCCAATGCGTGAGCAAGAGGATGATCTCGTTCGAGGGGATGTAATGTCCTCATTAATGAACGGAAAGTTGAGAGCATTACTATTCAAACCTTCTGGCATTCTGGCATTCCATCTCACCATTAGCCTATGGACGACCCTGGAATAGGCACAGTGGTCGAGGGAAGGATTGGGATGGACTGGGGCCAAAGAATGATGAGATATGACAACTTTTGGACAGTTATCACCTGACGGTAAAATCGGCGTGCTCTTGCATGTTTGAACAACTAATCACAATCAGTTCTTAGCAAATCACGGTTTGGCCACAGCTGATCACGATCTGGACACGGTCAGGTCATGGCTGATCAAAGTCAGGTCACAGTTGATTAGGTTCAGGTTAGGTCACGACTGATCATGGTCCAGTCAATACTGATCACGGTCTTGTCACGGTTGGTCACGACATGGCCACGGTCTGGTCATGGCTGGTCTCAGTCTAGTCATAGCAGATCACGGTTTGGTCTCGGTTTGTTCGAAAAAGAGGCTACATGCATATCCTGTAGTGTGTAGCCTATCACATTGGAGCATGTTGACTCCGTTGAACGTGTGATGGCCGCTTCAGTAAATTGGTTAGAGACCTAAGTGCGGAACGTGAGACAGACAGGTAGCAGACAAATCATACAAAACTCATGGATAGAAAATAATCGTCCAATGGGTTGAGGTAGTATGGTCGTAGAGAAAGAAGATAGTTCAAGGATGCATTATGGGAATTATCCAACGCGTGAGCAAGAGGACGATCTCGTTTGAGGGGATGTGATGTCCTCATTAATGAATGGAAAGTTGAGAGCATTATTATTCAAACCTTGTGGCATTCCATCTCACCCTTAGCTTATGGACGACCCTAGAATAGGGAAAGCGGTTGAGGGAAGGATTGGGATGGACTAGGGCCAAAGAGTGATGAGATATAACAACTTTTGGACATTTGTCACCGAATGGTAAAATCGGCGTGCTCTTTCATTTTTTAACAGCTTCAGCTACATTATGGATATGTTTTGATGGGTTTCGGAGGAGTATCATTTTAGTTTCACTGTCCTGTACTGTTTGCAATACGGGTAGCCGACGATAAAGTGAAAATTTCATTTGCCATGCAAAAGAATGTTTTTCGTGCCAGGCCTTGTTTATGCAGCTTCAGCTGACGTGAATGGGACGTAGTGGTTTTCGGACAGATAGTTGATGGGTAACAATGAGTTTCACCATCCTGAACCGTCGTTGGGACGGGTCACGACTTGATCACGGTCTGGTCACGGCTGATCACGGTCAGGTCACAGCCGGTCACGGTCTGGTCATGACTGATCACTGTCTCGTCACGATCTAATCACGACTTCGTCACCCTCTGGTCATGGTCAGGTCACAACCAGTCACAGCTGATCATTGGCAGGTCATGGTCTAGTCACTGCTGCTCATGGTCAGGTCACGGTCTGGTCACGATTGATAACAGGGTCAAGTCACAGCTAATCACCTTCAGGTCTTGTCTGATTACGTTCCAGTCACGGGTGATCATAGTCTCGTCATGGTCTGGTCACGACTTGGTCATAGTCTGGTCACGGCGGATCACGGTTTGATCACGGTGGAACACGGTCAAGTAACGACAGGTCACGGTTGATCATAGTTAGGTCACGACTGATCGCAGTTAGGTCACGGCCGGTCAAGGATGATGATGGTCAGGTCACGGCTGATCACGGTCAGGTCACGGTTGATCACGGTCAGCACACGGCTGATCACGGTCAGGTCACGGCTGATCACGGTCTCGTCACTGCTGGTGAAGACTTGGTAACGGTCTGGTCATGGTCTGGTCGGGGGGGACCACGGTCTGTCAAGCCTAGTCATGGTCACGTCATGGCCGATCAAGGTCCTGTCCCGGCTGATCATGGTCAGGTCAGTTATGATCACGGTCAAGTCACAGCCGGTCACACGGCTGATCATGGTTAGGTCATGGCTGATAACGGTCAGATCATGGCTGATAACGGTCAGGTCATGGCTGAGCACGGTCAACTCTTGGCCGATCACGGTCCGGTCACGGCTTATCACGGTCTGGTCATGGTTGATCACAGTCTGCGGAATGGGTAGCAGGTAACAGAGCAACTCCTGGCGCTCTGCGCACTAAGGAACTGTGGTCAATCAGGACAGACGCAATGGTCGAGTCCGACGGGGCTCGCCCGCTACACTAATGAACCTCACATCACGCGTGCATAGGTACTACTCTCGGCAACGGATATCTCGGCTCTCGCATCGATGAAGAATGTAGCGAAATACGATACTTGATAACGACTTATCACGGTCTGGTCAGGGCTGATCATAGTCTGGTCACTGTAATGGCATATTTGGGGTGCTCGTCCATGTTTTACTAGCTTTAGCAAAATTATGGATTGATCATAGTTAATAATGAACTGGTCACAGGCAGGTCAAGGTCTAGTATTGGCTAGTCACGGTTAGATCACGACTGATCTCGGTCAGGTCACAGTCCGATCAGGTTTGATCACGGTGTGGTCACGGTTTGGTCAAGGTTGATCACGGTTAGGCCACGGCTGATCACGGTCTCGTCACGACTGATCATGGTCAGGACATGGCCGGTCACGGTTCGGTCACGGTTGATCATGGTCAGGTCACGGCCGATCACGGTCAGTTCTTGGCTGATCACGGTTTGGTCAAGGCTGATCACGGTTGATCACGATCTGAACACGGTTAGGTCATGGCTGATCAAAGTCATGTCACGGCTGATCATGGTCAGGTCTTGGTTGATCATGGCCCGGTCATGACTGATCAGGGTCTCGTCACGACTAGTCACGACATGGCCACGGTCTGGTCATGGCTGGTCTCGGTCTAGTCATAGCGGATTACGATTTGGTCTCAGTCTGGTCGAAAAAAAAGGCTACATGCATATCCTGTAGTGTGTAGCCTATCACATTAGAGCATGTCGACTCCATTGCAAGTGTGATGGTCGCTTCGGTAAATTGGTTAGAGACCTAAGTTCGGAATGTGAGGCAGACGGGTAGCAGACAAATCATACAAAACTCATGGATGGAAAATAATCATCCAAAGGGTTGAGGTAGTATGGTTGTAGAGAAAGAAGACAGTTCAAGGATGCATTGATGGGAATTATCCAACGCGTGAGCAAGAGGATGATCTCGTTCGAGGGGATGTAATGTCCTCATTAATGAATGGAAAGTTGAGAGCATTATTATTCAAACCTTATGGCTTTCCATCTAACCCTTAGCTTATGGTGTAATACCCCAGATTTTTAGTTTCTCAATAATTACGAAAATTGCCATTGAAAGTGTGAATTAATGGATATGGACCTTAGATGGGTAAAGGATTGGGTCAATTGCCCAATTAAGACCCAACGGATTGTGGATATGGTGGCAGTTGGAATAATTGGGTAAGATGTATTCAATTGGGTCAAAGTTGTTAATTAGGTCAAAATGTCCAATTGGGACCCAATGGGTCGTGTTTGACTTGGTTGACAATCAAGTGAGTTGAGTTAAATTAAATGACTTGAGATGGACGGTTTACATTTTAAATTTAAATTCAAACAATGGGAAGGACGGTTTACATTTTAAATTTAATTTCAAATAATGGGATGGACGGTTTTTATTTCAAATTCAAATGAGTTGGGATGGACTGCTTTTACATTTGGAATTCAAATTCAAAACAAAAGTAAGGATACACGTTGGGGAGGAGGTTGGTTTGTTTCAAAATTTAAATGTTGGAGAGATGGAAGAGTATCGTTTTTATTTCAAACTCAAACATTGGAGAGATGAAGATGGTTTATTTCAAAATTCAAATTACACGTTGGAGAGGTAGGGAGGTTTGGCTTATTTCAAAATCAAAACAAGGATACGCATGGAAAGATAATGGAGATAGTTTTACATTTAAAAAAAATTCAAATTTCAATGGCATACAAGTTGGAGTCTTGAGAATTCTATCTCATGTAGAGATAGGGAAGATAATGAAGAGGAAACTCCCACATGGAGAGATAATGAAGTTGGTTTAAATCTCAATTTCAAACAAGGCTACACGTTGGAGAGATAAGGGGGAGTTTGGGGTTTATTTTTCAAATAAAAATAAGATTCAACTCTCCCCCTCCCTCTTGGCTATCTCTCCCTCACACCCTCTCTTGGCCGGCCAGCAACCTAAGAGAAAGGGGATCAAACATTTGGAGAATTTTATCTCATTCTCTCCCTCTCTTGGCCGTTCCTCTCAAGTCAAGGACTTGGAGTATTTTTCCATCTCAAGTTTTTCTCTCTCTCTCTCTCTCAAATCTATACCTTAGCCGAACCACCTCAAGGACTGTAGCAAGGTCAGTCTCGGCTAAAGGACAAGGAAGAAGGAGAGGCTAAGGAAGTAAAGGATCAAGAAGGAGTGAAGGAACCGGAGGAGTCGCGGTATTGGTAAGTGCTCAATAAACACTTGTTAAATAAAATGGTTAAGAAAGCATGATCCGGCCATTATATGGCCGAACCTATCAAGGGTTTCAATCATGGATAATGATGTTTAAAAAGGTTAGAAAATGGATCACAGAGTACGGCAACTTTGGATGGCTGAACCCCATGAAAAGACTTGGTTATTTTTATGGTTTTTGCGAGATAAAAACCATACATTGTTATGAAGGTTTTTAAGGTGTTTTAAATGGAAAAAAAGGTTAATGTTTTGGGTCGGCCATTGCATGGCTGAACCATGTTGTATTTATGGCTAAGGTGCTGTGCATAAACCATGTATAAATGTTGTAGTGTTTGGATCAAGAAAACCATACGGTTCGGCCATGTGTATGACCGAACCCCATGGACCATTTTATGGGTAATTGGAGTTAAGAGCATGGTTGGAAATTATTAATGGTTATATGCTTTTGATTAAGAATCACATATGTTTATCTTGGGACTTAGTATTAAATAATCAGCCATTATAAATGATGGAAAAAGGGACAAAATCAGTATGGTGAGGTTCGACCATGTTGTATGGCCGAACCCCACTAATGGATAGTTGATGGATTTAGTTTCTTTGAAGTGGTTAACTTGTAATATAATTGGTCAAATCAAAATGGAGATTTGTCAAGGATTAAAAGGACCAAATTTAAGACGGTGAGGTTCAGCCATGTTGTATGGCCGAACACCACTAAAGTGGATTGTTTTATGGACATTGGTTATTGGCAATATTAAGCAAGGGTTAGGTTAATGGCAATATTGTAAATATGAATGAATAGATCAAAAGACTTGAAAAAAGGGGCTCAAAACAAAATGGTGAGGTGCGACCATGTTGTATGGCCGAACCCCACTAAGGTACGTTTGGTAGATTGAGGTTTTAAATAAGTTATTTGGATGGTATTGATTAAATAAAAAGGGAGATCAAATTCAAGTGGGTGAGGTTCGGCCATGTAGTATGGCCGAACCCCACCAAGGTATGTTTGGTAGATTGAGGTTTTCAATAAGTTATTTGGATGGTATTGATTAAATAAAAAGGGAGATCAAATTCAAGTGGGTGAGGTTCGGCCATGTAGTATGGCCGAACCCCACAAGGTGGTTTTTGGACTTAGATTTAATTAGAAATCAAAAGGATATTGTCTTGACTTATTGTTATATAAGCAAGGTAACGGGACTTCTTGAATGGTGCGCAATCGCAAACGGGTGACAGTTTAAGAAGAGCGGATATTTTAAGTGACATTGGGTGGGTTTCCTACCTCTTTGTAACCACACTTATACTTGATGTTTTTATCTTAATTTTTATGAGATATGTGTTAAATTATTATGTTTCAAAGAGGATTTGAATGCTAAGATTTATTTACAAATGACATGTATTCATTGATATTTCATGCATGGCATGGGGTGATGGTTAACTAATCGGAGTGACTACACTCCGTCGGGGCGTTTGAGAAACCTATGTAGTGGTATCTTGATGATGAGAATCCCATCAAGAGGAAACCGGAGGGTCCATACTCCGTCAGGGTGTCCGAACAACCTATGTGGAGGTACCTTGATGATGAGAATCCCATCAAGAGAAGGGTATGTATACTTGTGATGGGTGGGACTTATTACATTTGCATACATACATAGCACTGTTTTTGTAAGATTTTGATGATCATGTATTATTATGTTATATGCATGTTTTATACTAACCTTGTGGTAGCCCTAATCGGAACACCTACTGGGCGCGTTGATCTAACGCCCTATTTCTATCCTTAGTGGATGACACAGGAAAGGAAAAGGTCGAGGATCGCGAAGGAAACCAAGCATAGGATCTTGGATATATGAATGGACTTTTATTTATGGATATTTTGTTTAGGTTACAAGGACGTGTAATTTGTTAATTAGATGTCGGCATGTAATAACTTGGTAATATTTGCTATGGTTTGGTTTGGTTTGAATGAATGTTTAGTTTAAGGTAATTTTGGATTTATGACTTGTACTTTGCTATCTAAAATGGAGTAGTCATAAGTTCTATTATAACCCGCTGTTAGATTAGGTAATATTCTGCAAGTTTTATCTAATACCATGTGTGAATCGTTTTTCATGGACTTAGTCCATGCACACATAGGTTTGGCCAGTTAAGGGTCGGAATTTAGAAGTCCGGACTTAACTCGCGTCGTGACATCCCGCTCTTAACACTTGTTTATTTAGTTTAAAAAAAAAATAGTCTCAGATTTCGAGTGAAAAATGGTGGGGTGTTACAGTTGGTATCAGAGCAAAACGGGGAGATTGAATCTTTTGAAGTAAGATTAAGACGGTTTCATGTCTCACTGACAGATAAGAATCCCAACTGACCGACTCTTCGGAGTCCGCTGACTGGGGACCGGATTAATTTACTTCGTTAGACTCAGACTGAACAATCAATCTGAGAACAACAATGAAAGATAGCAAAGGAAGTACAGTCATCATAATTGGATATACCAAACATAGCAAAATAGGATACACTTCCCCGATATCCCCAAATTGAGAAACAAACAATAGGCATTTAGAAATTTACCCCAAAAACAAGGAAAACCTAGAGTGCCTCCTGAACTACAAAGCTTGGTTCAAGCAGTAGTTACTTCTGTTCTCCAATAGCATCTGAATGGACGTGGAACCACTAGTGACGCCAATAACCGGAACATGGTCAGAGATTTCCAGCAACAACGCCCTCCCTACTTCAAGGGAAAGGAAGGGGCTGTCGGAGCAGAACATTGGCTGAAGAAGATCACTCAGATCTTGACCCTACTCCAAATCTCGAGTCATGCTGACAGGATTTTGCTGGCTGCATCCCAACTGATCGAGGATGCCGAAAAATGGTGGGAGGTTATAGAAAAGCAACAAGCACTTGTACCGAAAAGGGAAAGGACTACAATGACATGGGAGCAGTTCTCAACTACATTTCTGGATCATTTTTTCCCTGAGGAGGAGAAGGAGCGCCATACCCAAGCGTTCATATCCTTGGTACAAGGCTCCATGACGATGGCGGAGTATCACCGGGAATTCCTCAGTTTGCCTTGTTATGCATTTTATATGGTGGACATAGAGCACCGAAGGACACGTAAGTTTGAGCAGGGCCTACGACCAGCCAAAGTAACCATATCCAAGGCAGCGACACTGGCAGAAGAGGTCAACAGGGCCACAATAGCCGAGCAAGAAATGGTTGAGATGGTGCGGTTTGACAACCGCCGAGCTCAAAGTGGGAGGGGTGCGTTCCAGCCCAACAAGAAGTTCTAACCGAACTTCAACAGACCCTCACCATCCACGGGGTCAACGGGGGGCTTTCGTCCCAATTATCCCTCCCCATCTGCATCTGTCACACAGGCTTTTAGAGGAGTGAACAACTGTTTCCATTGTGATTAGCCGGGTCACTTCAAGAGGAATTGCCCAAAGCTTAACAAACTCTCCTATTCCAGAGGATCTTTCCGTCCACCAGCTAGGCTAGCTAACTCCCGAGGAGGCAGGACATATAACCCGGCGGGACGGGCGCCTAACCCTACAGGATCTGGACGATTGTTCACTCTAGCACCTCCAGCGGATGTGGATCATTCTGTGATTCAAGGTATGGCAGTAGTCAGTAGTTCCTATGCCTATGCACTATTTGATTCTGGAGCTTCACACTCATTCATATCTATTCAATTCATAACTGCTATGGGTACCTTAGTTCAAAAACTGTCCACATCACTCACAATTGTATCCCCTGTCGGAGACACATCATTGGAATTCATATGTACGGCTGTGAATACCAAACTAGCTGGACTTAGATTTGAGTTCAATTATCTGGTACTCAATATGACTGAGTACGATATTATCTTCGGCATGGACTGGTTGGCTAGCTTTCAGGCCAAGAATGATTGTTATCGCCGCAGAGTGACATTTTGGTCACCCGAAGGAAAGCAATATGTGGTTTGTGCAGACAAGCAAAGCAGATTGCAAAAAGGGTTAAATCATCTGGTACTGAACAGTATCAGAATCAACAAGACACCGGTGGCTGAACTCCCGGCAATAGTGAAAGAATATGCAGACGTTTTTCCAAAAGAACTCCTTGGCTTGCCGCCCATGAGGGAGATCAATTTCGAAATCAAGTTGTATCCTGGCACCTCATCAGTGTCATTACCCCACTATTGGATGGCACCAGCAGAGATGTCCGAGCTAAAAAAGCAGATTGATGAACTGCTTAGGCTGGGTTGCATCCAGAATAGTACAACGTCTTGGGGAGCTCCGGTGTTGTTTATGAAGAAGAAGGACAGTTCACTCCGAATGTGTGTGGACTACCGGAAACTGAATCAACTAACTGTCCGGAACAGGTACCCTTTACCCATGATCGATGATTTATTTGATCAACTAAGGGGTTCGAGTCATTTTTCGAAGATTGATCTGATGTCCAGTTATCATCAAATCCGGGTTAAGGGGGAAGATATAGAGAAGACAGCCTTTAGGACGCGGTATGGATTATTTGAGTTTGTAGTCATGCCGTTTGGACTCACCAATGCACCAATTGTGTTCATGGATTTAATGAACAGGATCTTCCGTCCGTAACTGGACCAGTTCGTGATTGTGTTTATTGATGACATCCTGATCTATTCCAAAAGTAAGGAAGACCATGTTGAACACCTGAAAATAGTTCTGGACACTTTGAGGAAGAACAAGTTGTATGCCAAAGCAAGCAAATGTGAGTTTTGGCTATCTGAGGTCAAATTCTTAGGGCATGTCATAACAGCAGACGGTATAGCCGTGGATCTGGCTAAGCTGGCGGCAGTGAGTGAATGGAAAACGCCAAAGAATGTAATGGAAATCCGCAGTTTCTTCGGATTGGCTGGTTATTACTGGAACTTCATCATAGACTTCTCTAAAATTGCATCTCCATTGACTCGACTCACTCAGAAAGGAGTCAAGTATGAGTGGACAGATCTGTGCAACCGGAGGTTCGAGAGCTGAAAGATAGACTTACAACTGCTCCAATCTTAATTTTGCCATAAAGAGACAAGGGTTATGAAGTAGAATGCGATGCTTCAGGAGAGGGACTGGGGTGTTCACTCATGCAATGTCATCGTGTGGTGGCTTATGGTTCAAGACAACTAAAAGTACATTAGCGCCTCTATCCTACACATGATCTAGAACTAGCCGCAGTGGTCTTCGCTCTCAAAAGCTGGAGACACTACCTATATGGCGAGAAGTTTGAAGTGTTTTCAGACCATAAGAGCTTGAAGTATTTGTTTGATCAGAAAGAGCTCAACATGAGGCAGCGCAGATGGATGGAATATCTGGCGGATTATGAGTTAGCACTCCGATATCATCCGGGTAAAGCAAACAAGGTGGCGGATGCTCTCAGCCGTATATCACATGCATCAGTGGCATGTTTGATCAGAACAGAATGGAAAATGCTGAATACCATTCGAGAATTCAATCTATATATCACAAACCATGGGAGTATGTACAATTTAATCATACGGTCCAACATGATTACCAAGATTGAACAAAAGCAACGAGCAGATCCGGAAGTGGAAGAGATATGGGTCAAGATGTCTACTGGCGTGGTCATACCGGAATGGTAATTACGACCAGGACAGGGTCTTGTATTCCGAGGTAGAATATATGTGCCAAAAAGCTGTAGAAAAGAATTGTTGATTGAGGCACATCAAACCAAGCTCTCCATTCATCCGGGCAGCACTAAGATGTATCACGACCTGAAGAGACATTATTGGTGGCATGGACTCAAAAGAGATGTGGCGGAATTTGTGGCACACTGCTTAACTTGTCAGCAAGTTAAGACGGAACATCAAAAGCCACCGGGGTTACTCAAACCCTTACCAATGCCAGAATGGAAATAGGAGCACATCTTTATGGATTTCGTGATGGGTTTGCCACGGTCCTCAAAGGGCAACGATGCTATATGGGTCGTGGTGGACCGACTGACCAAGTCTGCACATTTTCTTCCTATTAGGACGACAGACTCATCTGAGACTTTGGGTCGGCTGTATATCAGGGATATCATCAGATTGCATGGTATTCCTCGGACTATAGTGTCTGATAGAGATGGTCGTTTCACCAGCAGGGTATGGCAGAGTATGCAGTCGGCCATGGGAACAGATTTACTGACTAGCACAGCTTTCCATCCACAGACTGATGGACAGTCGGAGAGGACGATACAAACATTGGAAGACATGCTGAGAGCATGCATGTTAGACTTCAAGGGTGGATGGGAGGATCGCTTGCCGCTAGTGGAGTTCTCATATAACAACAGTTACCAGGCAAGCCTTCAGATGGTTCCGTTTGAGGCTTTATATGGTAGACCATGTAGGTCACCAGTGTGCTGGACAGAGGCTGGTGTAACATCCCGATTTCTCAATGAAATGGATAATTACGAAAATGCCCCTGGATTTGGTGAATGTAATAATTATGATGTTAAATGAGAAAATAATGGGGTCCATTGCTCAAATTAAGATCATATGAGCACATTATGATTGTCAAGTTTGATTGGATGGGTAATTTCTCAATGAAGTGGATAATTACGAAAATGTCCCTGATGTATTAAATTAATTATTTTGTGATGTTAAGTAAGGAAATGGTGGGGCCCATTGCTCAAATTAAGATCATATGAGCACATTATGAACGTTAAGTGTGATTGGTTGGGCAATTTACATCAATTGGGTCAAAAATGGCTAAATGGGTCAAAGGGCCCAAATGGGACTCATCCGGTCAAAATGGATTATTTGACCGTTTCGTAAACTTAAATTAAATAGGGTTAAGCCTATTTGATTGGAAATCAAGTAGAGAAGAAATGGGTAGGCTTGATCCATATGAGAAAACCACTTACAAATGACCAAAATACCATAATATTGTCATAGAGTCAAAAACGGGTCAAGGAGCTAAAGGGGGGACCCAACGGGTTGGGTTGACCAGTTTGACCACGGATGACCGTGTGGGCCCTCAATTGAACTCAAGTGTGAGTTAATTCAGCTTGAGTTAGGTTGATTTGAAATGAGTTGGATTTAAGAAATGAGTTGACTCAAACTTAGTGCATTAAAAGTGATGAGTTGGACGAGTTGGTTTAGAATAAAAATATTCCAAGTTAGGTGAGTCAAGAGGAGATGGAAATGAGTTGTAATCTCACACAACAATAAATCAGAATCAATCTCAGCCGTTGGTATGAAAGGGTGCTTTGGCAAAGCCAAAAGACACCAAGGTTGGGCGGCACCTTTTCATGAAGGGTTGCATTGGTTCATTTCCCATGTGATGCAATGTTTGGCACCAAGGGGTGCAACGTTTGGCACCAAGGGGTGTCTTGGTTGACACCCAACATCTACTCGTTTTTAGCAAGGTTAATGAGGGAGGATGAATGGGAGTTTGGGGGTTGAAACTATAAAATAAAAACATTACCATACTTGGCCATTTTTCACACCAAGGAAACCAAGAATTCCCATCTCTCTCTCCCTCTCTCCAATTCGTTTTCTTGGCTGAACAACAGAGGTTTTTGGCACCAGTTAGTCAAGTATAAACCAGCAAGGAATTAAGGAAAGAAAGAAGAAATAAAAGGGAGAAACCAAGGATCAAAGTCAAGAAGAAAGGCTTGGGAAAATTGGTAAGTTTTTCATTGAGTTTTGTTGAAAAACATGGAACAAGTAGGGTGTGGATTGGGCCATGATCATGGCCGATTACACCAATGATTAACCTTGATTAAATGGAGGTTTATAAATGATTAAGATGACCATTGGGTTCGGCCACCATAGAGGGCCGAGCCCCATGTAAAGAGATGGCTTGGTTTTCATGTTTTGAAACATGAAAAACCATGGATTTTGTGGACTGTTTTGGGTTGTACTTAAAGATTCAAATGCATGATATAGAAAGGATTATAAACATGGGTCTGAATGACAAGAAGGCTGAAGTCAACATGGTTTAAATCAATGGTCTAAAAGATGGAAAATATGGACCATAGGGTTCGGCCACTTTGGGTGGCCGAACCCTATGAAATTTATTAAACCATGGACTGTTTTGTAGGATCTAAGATACAAGATAAAGGATGTTTAATCTTGGTTTTGGATGGCATAATTCGGCATTGGAATAGCCAAATGCATTAAGGGTCTAAACCTTGGGCAAAGGTGATACAAATTGATAAAATAGATCCTTGGGTTTCGGCCACCTTACATGGCCGAACCCCATGATCTTGTTTGGGTAATTGGATGGTTTTGAAGTGTAAAAACCATACAATATTATACTGATTTTTATATGGTTCAGTGGACATATGATATACGTTAAAAAGGGTCCAAAACATGGGCATAAGGTTCGGCCATCTTGGATGGCCGAACCCCATAAAAGTGTTTGATAAATTGGTATGGTTTTTTGGAGAGATAAACCATACCAATGGTGGAAATTTTAAGTGATTGTTTACTGATTTTGGTCGGCCAAGTATAGGGCCGAACCCCATAAAAATGACAAATGCTAAGTTGATGATGTTCGGCCATGGGCATGGCCGAACCCCACATGATGTGGATGGGTCGTAGATGTGATTGAATAAGTAAATGATGTTATGACTTGCTGATTGATATATGGATAAGGTACCGGAAGTCGAACGACGTGCGGGTTGTGACCGGGTGACGCGAAAGAAAGATCAGTTACTGAAGTGATTCTTCAGTAGGTTTCCTACCTACTTGTAACCACAGTTTTTACCCTGGTTTTCTTTATGAGATTCTTGTTTTAATATATGTGTTTCAAATGATATATTATGCATTAACAAATGGCATACAGGCATTGGCATCTCATGCATAGTCATGGGATAATGAATGAAGTTCTACAGTGATGGCTACGATTGTACATGATGGGGGTTGCCCATTGCATGTACATATTGTATAGAAGAGATGAATGTTGTTGTAATTTACCTTGTCGGTGCAAGGCACGTCAAGTGACGGCTACGATGGTACATGATGGGTGTTGCTCATTACATGTACATCGCTTATAGAAGAGATGAAGGTGTGTTGTAATTTACCTTGTCGGTGCAAGGCACGTCAAGTGATGGCTATGAAAGTACATGATGGGGGATGCTCATTGCATGTGCATATTTCATAGCATTGTTTTACCTGTTTTGATGATCATGTATTATGATATGTATATGCATGTTTTGTATGCTAACATGTGGTAGCCCTGATTCGGGAACCTACTGGGCGCGTTGATCTAACGCCCTAATTCTATCCTCAGAGGAGATTGCAGGTACAAACAAAGGGAAAGGAAAGGTCATTGATCGGAAGGGGAGCTGAGCCTAAGTGCTTTAATAATGGATTTGTATTACGTTATATTACTGTTATTTGAATACTATTGTTGGACATGTAATAATTCGTTACTTGCTATGGTTTGATTAGGATAATAACCTTTGGATGGTTGATCTATGTTATTCAATGTTTAAGACTGTTACTTGCTATCTGGTCTTTCTATTCCGCAATTAATCTAGGTTATTCCGCATGTTGATGTTAGTTCCATGTGTGATTCGTAATCATGGTCTATTCCATGTACACATGGGTGGCCAGTTAAGGTTCAGACTTGGGTAGTCTGAACTTAACTCGCGTCGTGACGCCGCCCGCTCTCTTTTCTGAGGTTTTATTATAACTTAAAAAAAAAAATTTAGACTCTGAAATTCTCGGAAAGGGCGGGGCGTTACAGCTGGTGAGCCTGCACTGATTGGATCTGAGCTAGTCGTAGAGACTACAGCACAAATTCAGTTGATACGTCAGCATTTATTGGCTGCACATAGTCGGCAGAAGAGTTATGCTCACAAAAGGAGGAGTTTCCTTGAATTTGAAGTGGGGGACATGGTATTTTTGAAAGTCTCGCCATGGAAGGGACACATGAGGTTTTGAAAGAAGGGGAAACTGTTGCCAAGATATGTGGGACCGTTTTCCATCATAAGAAGGATGGGAGATGTAGCTTATCAGTTGGCACTTCCTTCACAAGTGACATCTCTACACGATGTGTTTTATATATCGATGTTGAGGAAGTACAATCCCGATCCATCTCATGTATTGAATGTACAAGATATAGATGTACAAAGTGATGTGACTTATGTCGAGAAGCCTGTCAGAATAGTGGAGACTGAACAAAGGGTGTTACGAAACAGAGCGATTCAGTTCATCAAGTTGGTATGGGATCGACATGGTATGGAGGAAGCCACTTGGGAACTCGAATCGGAGATGAGAACAGCTCACCCTAAATTATTTATGTAATTTATTTTGGAACCCTACTTCGTTCGATTTTCGGGACGAAAATTTTAAAAATACAATTGTATTGTAACACCCCAGATTTTTAGTTTCTCAATAATTACGGAAATTGCCATTGAAAGTGTGAATTAATGGATATGGACCTTAGATGGGTAAAGGGTTGGGTCAATTACCCAATTAAGACCCAACGGATTGTGGATATGGTGGCAATTGGGTAAGATGTATTCAATTGGGTCAAAATGTCCAATTGGGACCCAATGGGTGGTGTTTGACTTGGTTGACCACCAAGTGAGTTGAATTAAATTAAATGAGTTGAAATGGACAGTTTACATTTTAAATTTAAATTCAAACAATGGGAAGGACGGTTTACATTTTAAATTTAATTTCAAATAATGGGATGGACGGTTTTTATTTCAAATTCAAATGAGTTAGGATGGACGGCTTTTACATTTGGAATTCAAATTCAAAACAAAGGTAAGGATACACGTTGGGGAGGAGGTTGGTTTGTTTCAAAATTTAAATGTTGGAGAGATGGAATAGTGTCGTTTTTATTTCAAACTCAAACGTTGGAGAGATGAAGATGGTTTATTTCAAAATTCAAATTACATGTTGGAGAGGTAGGGAGGTTTGGCTTATTTCAAAATCAAAACAAGGATACACATGGAAAGATAATGGAGATAGTTTTACATTTAAAAAAAATTCAAATTTCAATGGCATACACGTTGGAGTCTTGAGAATTCTATCTCATGTAGAGAAAGGGAAGATAATGAAAAGGAAACTCCCACATGGAGAGATAATGAAGTTGGTTTAAATCTCAATTTCAAACAAGGCTACACGTTGGAGAGATAAGGGGGAGTTTGGGGTTTATTTTTCAAATTCAAACAAGATTCAATTCTCCCTATTGGCTATCTCTCCCTCACACCCTCTCTTGGCTGGCCAGCAACCTAAGAGAAAGGAGATCAAACATTTGGAGAATTTTATCTCATTTTCTCCCTCTCTTGGCCGTTCCTCTCAAGTCAAGGACTTGGAGTATTTTTCCATCTCAAGTTTTTCTCTCTCTCTCTCTCAAATCTATATCTTAGCCTCAAGGACTGCGACAAGGTCAATCTCTGCTAAAGGACAAGGAAGAAGAAGAGGCTAAGGAAGTAAAGGATCAAGAAGGAGTGAAGGAACCGGAGGAGTCGCGGTATTGGTAAGTGCTTAATAAACACTTGTTAAATAAAATGGTTAAGGAAGCATGATCCGGCCATTATATGCCCGAACCTATCAAGGGTTTAAATCATGGATAATGATGTTTAAAAAGGGCAGAAAATGGATCTAGAGTTCGGCCACTTTGGATGGCCGAACCCCATGAAAAGACTTGGTTATTTTTATGGTTTTTGAGAGATAAAAACCATACATTGTTACGAAGGCTTTTAAGGTGTTTTAAATGGAGAAAAGGCTAATGTTTTGGGTTGGCCATTGCATGGCTGAACCATGTTGTTTTTATGGCTAAGTTGATGTGCATAAACCATGTATAAATGTTGTAGTGTTTGGATCAAGAAAACCATAGGATTCGGCCATGTGTATGACCGAACCCCATGGACCATTTTTATGGGTAATTGGAGTTAAGAGCATGGTTGGAAATTATTAATGGCTATATGCTTTTGATTAAGGAATCACATATGTTTATCTTGGGACTTAGTATTAAATAATCAGCCATTATAGATGATGGAAAAAGGGACAAAATTAGTATGGTGAGGTTCGGCCATGTTGTATGACCAAACACCACTAATGGATAGTTGGTGGATTTAGTTTCTTTGAAGTGGTTAACTTGTAATATAATTGGTCAAATTAAAATGGAGATTTGTCAAGGATTAAAAGGACCAAATTTAAGATGGTGAGGTTTGGCCATGTTGTATGGCCGAACCCCACTAAGGTGGATTGTTTTATGGACATTGGTTATTGGCAATATTAAGCAAGGGTTAGGTTAATGGCAATATTGTAAATATGAATGAAAAGATCAAAGGACCTGAAAAAGGGGCCCAAACCAAAATGGTGAGGTACGGCCATGTTGTATGGCCGAACCCCACCAAGATATGTTTGGTAGATTGAGGTTTTAAATAAGTTATTTGGATGGTATTGATTAAATAAAATGGGAGATCAAATTCAAGTGGGTGTGGTGGCTTTCGGACTTAGATTTAATTAGAAATCAAAAGGATATTGTCTTGACTTATTGTTATATAAAAAAGGTAACGGGACTTCTTGAACGGTGCGCAATCGTAAACGGGTGACGGTTTAAGAAGAGCGAATATTTTAAGTGACATTGGGTGGGTTTCCTACCTCTTTGTAACCACACTTATACTTGATGTTTTTATCTTAATTTTTATGAGATATGTGTTAAATTATTATGTTTCAAAGAGGATTTGAATGCTAAGATTTATTTACAAATGGCATGTATTCATTGACATCTCATGCATGGCATGGGGCGATGGTTAAGTAACCGGAGCGACTACACTCCGTCGGGGCGTCTGAAAAACCTATGTAGTGGTATCTTGATAATGAGAATCCCATCAAGAGGAAACCGGAGGGTCCACACTCCGTCGGGGCGTCCGAACAACCTATGTGGAGGTACCTTGATGATGAGAATCCCATTAAGAGGAGGCTATGTATACTTGTGATGGGTGGGACTCATTACATTTGCATACATACATGGCATTGGTTTTGTAAGATTTTGATGATCATGTATTATTATGTTATATGCATATTTTATACTAACCTTGTGGTGGCCCTAATCGGAACACCTACTGGGCGCGTTGATCTAACGCCCTATTTCTATCCTTAGTGGATGACATAGAAAAGAGAAAGGTCCAGGATCGCGAAGGAAACCAAGCATAGGAGCTTGAATATATGAATGGACTTTTATTTATGAATATTTTGTTTAAGTTACAAGGACGTGTAATTTGTTGATTAGATGTCGGCATGTAGTAACTGTAATACCCCAATTTCTCAATGAAGTGGAAAATTACCAAAATGCCCCTGAGTTGTTAAATTAATTATTTTGTGATGTTAAGTAAGGAAATAGTGGGGCCCATTGCTCAAAATAAAATCATATGAGCACATTATGAATGTTAAGTTTTATTGGTTGGGTAATTTTCATCATTTGGGTCAAAAATGGCTAAATGGGTCAAAGGGCCCAAATGGGGCCCATCGGGTCTTGCTGGGTTATTTGACCGTTTTGTGATTTTAAATTAAAAGGGGTTAAGCCTATTTGATTGGAAATCAAGTGGAGGAAAAATGGGTAGGCTTGATCCATATGTAAAAACCAATTGGAAATGATCAAAATACCATAAATGGGTCATGTTGTCAAAACGGGTCAAGGAGCTAAAAGTGGACCCAACGGGTCGAGTTGACTATTGTTGACCGTGTGAACCCTCAAGGGAGCTCAAACACGATTCAAATCAGTTGAGTGGGATGGAGGTGAGTTGGAATTAAATCAAAAGGTGAGTTAACTCATATGCATTAAATGAAATGCATTAAATGTGATGAGTTGGGTTGGAATAAAAAATACCTTGAGTTGAGTGAGTCAAAATGGAAACTCAAGGGACTATAAATTCAGTGAGTCCAAGGGGAATTGGAGGAGTTTAGCTGGTCTCAAATCAGCCAAAACAAGTCCCACACGTTGGGGACTTGTTTTGGTGAGTTCCATGGTACAAATTAAATACAAGTGCATGGGTTTGAGGTGGGTTACTTGGGGATGTGAATGGCTGCATTGGTAGCTGCCAAGGGGTGCCTTGGATGGCACCCAATGCCCACCGTTTTGAGCAAGAAGTTATGAGGAATTGAGAGGTTTTTGGGGGCTGAAAATGCAAAGGCAAACAACACCATGCTTGGCCGAATTTCTTGTGCAAAAGTTTTAGAATTCATCTCTCTCTCCCTCACTCAAAAACACACTCTCTTGGCCGAGTTTACCTTGGTGTTTTATCACCATTAGATCAAGCACAAGACAGTAGAAGAAAGGAAGGAACAAGAGGGAAGAAGGCAAGGAGCAAGAGGCAAAGGAAATTGGTAAGAATTCCTTACAATGTTATTTAATAAGTTAGATTAAGTGGAACATGAATTGGCCATGGAATGGCTGATTTTATCAAGGACCTAAGCCTTGGTTAAAGGTTGTCTTAAGTGGTAAACAAATCACATTGGGTTCGGCCAGTTTGGATGGCCGAACCCCATGACATTTGTTTGGGTATTTTGATGGTTTTTGGAGGCTAAAAACCATGCAAAAATGATGAACAATTGTATGTGTTTAGATGCAAGATAAAGGATTTTAAATCTTGGATTTGGATGGCATAATTCAGCCTTGGAATAGCCAAATGCATCAAGAGTCTAAACCATGGAAGAAGGTGTCAAAAGAAATGAAATGAACCATTGGGTTTGGCCACTTTGGGTGGCCAAACCCCATGAAAAGAGTTGGTTAATGGTTATGGTTTTTGAAATTTAAAACCATCCATTTGGGGACTGTTTTTATATATTTTATTAAGATTTAAAATACATGCTTAAAGAGGGTTAAAACATGGGTTTGGATATCAGAAAAGGCTGAAGATATGTGGTCTAATCAGTGGAGTAAAATTGGAGAAGATGGACCATGGGGATCGGCCATCTTGGATGGCCGAATCCCATGATATCATGTTGGTTTTTTTGGATGATTTCTTTGAGAGTTAAAACTTGATATTAGTATACTGTTTATGCATGTTTATATGAGGTTCAAAAACAGCAAACATAGCATTGGGTTCGGCCACCATGGAGGGCCGAACCCCATGCAAATGATGGTTGGTTTTAAGGTGTTTGAAACATGGAAACCATGAACTTTCAAGGACTGTTTTTGGATGAATTTAATTAGATGGTTACTAAGAGGTATGAAGGCAGCAATATGATATTGATATTGCATGTTTAGATAAGGCCTAAAGCATGTTTGAAAGATCATAACATGGGCATAGGGTTCGGCCACATTGGATGGCCGAACCCCATAAAAGTGTGTGATAAATTGTTATGGTTTTTGGAGAGATAAAACCATACCAATTGTGGAGTTTTTTTTTTAAGAGATAAGGTTACTGTTTTGGTTTGGCCATAGGATGGCTGAACCATGTGGTTAACATGGCAAAAGGGTGGTATTCAATTGGTATATGAAATAAGGGAATCATTGAGCAAAAGAACTCCATGGACTGTTTTATGGTTATATGGAGTAAGAACATAGTGGAGATTTTGAATGAATCCGTGCCTTTGATTCAAGAATTATGTATGTATAATAGGTACTTAATATCAGTAAACAACCAAGCATGATAGATAAGGGAATATGGGATGAAAATACATAGGGTGTGGTTCGGCCATGTAGTATGGCCGAACCCCACCAAAGATTATTTGATGGACTTTGTACTAATTCATAATGAATGGGAGATGTATGTATGAATGATGTAAATGAACCAAGTAATTTGAATGGTCATGGAATGTGATTGGAATGGATTAAGAGATTCAAATGGGAAAGGTGAGGTTCGGCCAAGTAGTATGGCCGAACCCCACCAAGGTAGTTTTGTTATGAACCATGGTTTATCAAGAAAAATTAAACAAGGCTTGGCCTAGCGGCAAAGCTGTAAATACAAGTGATATTTAGTGGTTTGAAGTGTTAATAAATCATTTGGGTGGTGTTAATCCAAAACCAAAGAGATCAAGTTAAAGTGGGTAAGGTTCGGCCCTGGGTATGGCCGAACCCCACAAGATGTTTGGGTCTTATATGTGAATGGATATTTAAATATTAGAATGATTTACTTATTGTTACATCACAAGGTGACGAGAGTTGAAGGAAGTGCGAGTCGTGACCGAGTGAAGCTCAAAAAAAAGGAACGGACACTTAATCAAAGTTTAAGTAGGTTTCCTACCTACTTGTAACCACGGTTTTTACCCAGTTTTATTTATGATACTCTTGTTTAATATATGTGTTTCAAATGATATCTTATGCATTAACAAATGGCATACAGGCATTGGCATCTCATGCATAGTCATGGGATAATGAATGAAGTTCTACAGTGATGGCTACAAATGTACATGATGGGGGTTGCTCATTGCATGTACATAGAAGAGATGAATGTTGTTGTAATTTACCTTGCCGGTGCATGGCACGTCAAGTGATGGCTACGATGGTACATGATGGGGGTTGCTCATTACATGTACATCGCTTATAGAAGAGATGAAGGTGTGTTGTAATTTACCTTGCCGGTGCAAGGCACGTCAAGTGATGGCTATGAAAGTACATGATGGGGGATGCTCATTGCATGTGCATATTTCATAGCATTGTTTTACCTGTTTTGATGATCATGTATTATGATATGTATATGCATGTTTTATATACTAACATGTGGTAGCCCTGATTCGGGAACCGACTGGGCGCGTTGATCTAACGCCCTAATTCTATCCTCAGAGGAGATTGCAGGTACAAGCAAGGGGAAAGGGAAGGTCATTGACCAAGAGGGGAGCTGAGCCTAAGTGCTTAAATAATGGATTTGGATTACGTTTTATTACTGTCATTTGAATACTATTGTTGGACATGTAATAATTCGTTATTTGCTATGGTTTGTTTAGGATCATAACTTGTGGATGGTTGATCTATGTTATTTAATATTTAAGAATATTACTTGCTATCTCGTCTTTTTATTCCGCATGTTGATGTTAGTTCCATGTGTGAATCACTATCATGGTCTATTCCATGTACACATGGGTGGCCAGTTAAGGTTCAGACTTGGGTAGTCTGAACTTAACTCGCGTCGTGACGCCGCCCGCTCTCTTCCGTTGTTTATAAAAAAAAAATTAGACTCTGAAATTCTCGGAAAGGGCGGGGCGTTACAGTAACTTAGTAATATTTGCTATGGGTTGGTTTGGTTTGAATGAATGTTTAGTTTAAGGTAATTTTGGATTTATGACTTGTACATTGCTATCTAAAATGGAGTAATCTTCGGTTCTATTATAACCTGCTGTTAGATTAGGTAATATTCCGCAAGTTTTATCTAATACCATGTGTGAATCGTTTTTCATGGACTTAGTCCATGCACACATAGGTTTGGCCAGTTAAGGGTCGAACTTTAGAAGTCCGGACTTAACTCGCGCCGTGACATCCCGCTCTTATCACTTGTTTATTTAGTTTTTTTAAAAAAATAGACTCTGATTTCGAGTGAAAAAGGGCGGGGTGTTACATATGGAAGACCCTGGAATAGGGAAAGCGGTCGAGGGAAGGATTGGGATGGACTACGGCCAAAGAGTGATGAGATATGACAACTTTTGGACATTTGTCACTAAACGGTAAAATCGGCGTCCTCTTTCATTTTCGAACAGCTTCAACTACATCATGGATATGTTTCGATGGGTTTCAGATGAGTATCATGCTAGTTTCACTGTCCTGCACTGTCTGCGGGATGGGTAGTGGACGATAAAATGAAATTTTCATCTGCCATGACAAAAGAATGTTTATCGTGCTAGCCCGTGTTTGAGAATCTTCAGCTAACGTGAACATGACGTAGTGGTTTTCAGAAAGATAGTAAATGGGTGACAACGAGTTTCACCATCCTAAACCGTCGTTGAGACGGGTCACAACTTGATCACGGTCTGGTCACGATCAGGTCACAGTCTGGTCACGGCTGATCACGGTCAGGTCACCGCCGGTCACGGTCTGGTCACGATTGATCACGGTCTCGTCACGGTCTAGTCATGACTTCGTCCCCCTCTGGTCATGGTCAGGTCACAGCCAGTCACAGCTGATAATTTGCAGGTCATGATTGATCAGGGTCAGGTCACGGTCTAGTCACGACTGATCATGGCCAGGTCACGGTCTGGTCACGATTGATAATGGGGTCAGATCACGGCTAATCACCGTCAGGTCTTGTCTGATTACGATCTTGTCACGGGTGATTAATGTCTCGTCACGGTCTAGTCACGACTTGGTCACAGTTTGGTCACGGGGGATCACGGTCAAGTCACGACCTGTGACGGTTGATCATGGTCACTTCATGACTGATCACGGTTCGGTCACGGTTGATCATGATCTATTTTAGGTCACGGTCGGTCAAGGATGATGATGGTCAAGTCACAAATGATCACGGTCCGGACCCGACTGATCACGGTCAGGTCATGACTGAGCACGGTCAGGTCACGGCTGATCACGGTCTCGTCACGGTTAGTCAGGTTCTGGTCACTACTTGGTCATGGTCTGGTCAAGGCGGATCACGGTCTGTCACATTTGGCATGATCGTCTGTGCTTGAGCAGCTTTATCTTTCATAGGGATCATTTTTGTTGCCTCGATCGACTAGTGAATCGATATCAATTTGACCTGCCACTGCCCCCTCTGCCCCTCATGGTGTGGTCAGGTGGCAGAACTCTCTTAAAGGAACAACTCTCGGCACTCTGCGCTCCAAGGAACTGTGGTCAATCGGGATAGACGCAATGGTTGACCCCGACGGGGCTCGCCCGCTGCGCGATTGAACCGGACATCATGCGTGAGTAGGTATGACTCTCAACAACGGATATCTCGGCTCTAGCATCGATGAAGAATGCAGCGAAATGCGATACTTGGTCACAACTTATCTCGGTCTAGTCAAGTTCTGGTCACAGTTTGTCACTGCCAATCACAGTCACTTCATGGTTGGTCAAGGTCCTGTCGCGACTGATCATGGTCATGTCACGACTGATCACTGTTAGGTCACGGCCGGTCACAACTGATCATGACTTCTCACGGTCTGATCATGGCTGATCACGGTTTGATCACGAACTGATCATGTGACCCCTTAAGGATGGGTCACGGACGGGTGTTAGTGCCTTTAGATACACTGTGGACAAAGTCTTGTGGGTGACAGTCAGGTAATGGATAGGTTAGGATGGGTGTCACTGTCCGTAAGGCGGGTCATGGTTGTCTGTGGGATGAGTTTTGTTGACAATAGGACGGATAAACTGTAACACCCGCCCCTTTTTCACCGAAATCAGAGTCTATATATATATTTTTTTAAATGGAGAGTGAGAGAGGGCGCGGACGTCACGACGCGAGTTGAGTCCGAGCTTCTAAAGCCCAGCCCTCAACTGGCCAACCCTACGCGTGCACGGAACGAAGTCCACGAGAATGGTTTACACGTAGAAAGTAAGCTCGCGGAATATAATTATAGGCGGAACATTATAATAGAGACTATCCTACCAATTTTAGATAGAAGGGAAGATACATCACTAAATTACTAAAATACCCCTATGTTCATAATTATGTCTCAAAATGATGACGTCCAGAGTATAGTCCAAACCATAGCAAGAAATCTAAAATTATTACATGCCGACAAGCTAAGCTACTTAAATTACAATTTTCCAAAATAAAACTTAAGTAAACTAAGTAGCCGCTTTCCCAAGCTCCTATGCTTGACTCCCGTCGCGTCCACCATTTCCGCCATCTCCTGCGTCATCAGCTAGGGTAGAAGTAGGGCGTCAGTCAACGCGCCCAGTAGGATTCCAAGTAGGGCTAGCACATGGGTTAGTGATAACATGCATACCGACAATAATATAATAAACATATGATGAATGCCATGCCATGGGTGCCTATGTCATGTGTCCCACCCATCCACCGTATCATCATAAAATATCGTATCCCCCTTGACAGCAAAGCCTCGTCAAAGTGTCCCCATGTTTGCTTCTCGGTTGCCCCGACGGAGCATGGACTCCGGTTTCATTATTTTCCCGCCCATGCCATGCATGAGATGTAAGTGCATTATGCTATGTAATATACATATATATTCATAAACTTAATATATCATACATAGCCATATAATGCATAATACATAGCCATATATATGCATACATAGCCATATAATACATAGCCATAAACTTAATATAAACCATAGTATGAATATTGTAACACCCTGGAATTTCAAAGTTATCATTTTATATGAATTTATTCATATTTACAGAATTGCTATTGTGATATATTTGAGTTGAATTTAAATGGGTCCATGGTTCAATCAAGACCCAATGGTTAGTAGTTTTGATTACAAAACAAATAAATGGTATGACATTTCCATGAAAGTATTTAATGGTTTTGTGAGATTAAAACCATATAAAGTTATGGTGTTCTTGTGGCAATTAATGGGATACTTGGGTACTATTTTTGGTTGATTAATAAGCGGCTGAACCAAGTATTATTCATGGTTGAATCAGCATGTAAAAACCATGAGTAATCATGGTGATGATTGGACAAAGTGGACCATAGGGTTCGGCCATGCATGGCTGAACCCCATGGATCATTTTATGAGGACTATTTTATTAAATCAAATGGTTTCAAACTTAAAAGATCATGGAACATCTTGAGTGGTTAATAAATAATTGTTATGTGTACATTTAGACAAATCATGGGTCGGCCATTTCATGGCCGAACTATGGGGTTCTATGGCTAAGATAGGACATGGAAGTTTAAGTGGATTTTTGGGACTTAGACTAAGTTAGAATCACATAAATGAATGTTTAACTTGCTGTTATGTAAATAAGGTTTTGGGATTTCTAGAACGGTGTACAAGCCGTGATCGGAAGACGGTTCAAAGGAAGGGTCGAACAAAGTAAACAAGTGTAGGTTTCCTACCTTTATTGTAACCACTATTTCATATGCTGTTTTATGTTGATTTCGATAACTTATATGATTGTAAAGTTATGCCTCTAAATGATATATTTGCATAGACATCTCATGCATGGCATGGGATGATGGTGTTGTAACCGGAGACCACACTCCGTCGGGGCGTCCGAAAGACCACTGTGGGGTACCCTGATGATGAGAATCCCATCAGGAGGAATCCGGAGGCCACACTCCGTCGGGGCGTCCGAAAGACCACTGTGGGTTACCTTGACGATGAGAATCCCGTCAAGTGATGGCTGTGTTGAATGATGATGGGTGGGACTCATTACATGTTCATTTCATACATAGCATGTTTTTATGGAATTTTGTCTCACATGTATTATTATTATATTATTTGCATGTTTTTGACTAACCATGTGGTAGCCCTATTCGGAAACACTACTGGGCGCGTTGATCTAACGCCCTATCTATATCCTTAGTGGATGATGCAAGGAAAGGGAAGAACGTGGATCGAGAAGAGGACCAAGCAAGGAAACTTGGGCGATTTGAATGATTGGAATGGATTATGAATGGACTATTTTATGGACTTGATATTTGATATACTTGGACAATGTAATTTGTTAGCTAGATGTTGTGGGCATGTAATAATGTAGTTAATTAGATGCTATGGTTTGTTTTATGTTGGATGTTTTGATTAAACGATTAGTTAAGATTGATTAGTAATTTTGGAAAATAAGTTATGTACTTTGCTATCTAAGAATGGAAAATTGGATTAGTCATAGGTTCTATTATAACCTCAGTTAGATTTAAACTAAGTTAATTCCGCAAGTTATATATATACCATGTGCGGATCAGTTTTATGGACTTAGTTCATACGCACATGGGCTTGGCCAGTTAAGGATCGGATTTAGAGATCCGAACTTAACTCGCGCCGTGACACTTCGCCCCGATCACATGATTATTATATTTAAAAAAAAAATAAACTCTGAAAATTAGAGTGAAAAGGGCGGGGTGTTACAGTTGGTATCAGAGCAAAACGGGAAGTTGAATCTTCTGAAGTAATATTAAGACGGTTTCATGTCTCACTGACGGATAAGAATCCCAACTGACCGACTCTTCGGAGTCCGCTGACTGGGGGCCGGATTAATTTACTTCGTGGACTCAGACTGAACAAATCAATCTGAGAACAACAGTGACAGATAGCAAAAGTACAGTATTCTAATTGATCTATCAAACGTAGCAAACTAGGATATACATTCCCCAATATTCCCCAAATTGAGAAAGAAAACAAACAAATAGGGATTTAGAAACTTCCCCAAAAACAAAAGAAAATCAAGATTGCTTATTTGGAAATCTCCCCAAAGTAGTGAAAACACAAACTGTATGAAGAAACTAAGTCAATTATATTTTCATGACTTAGGAAATGGCACCAAAAAGAAAGATCCTACAAAGCAAGAAAAGGAAAAAAAAAAGAGATACCACTCGTTCAGTATGAGGAAGGAAGGGAAAGATCTCCACCAGAGGAAGAGTTGCATTATTCTGAAAGGTCACATCACTCTGAAAAGTCACACCATTTAGAAGAGTCTCATCATTCTCGGCGAGAAAGGAAGGAGCGGGAATACTCATCTCGGAAGGAGGGAGAAGGGAACAGTGGTTTACATATACCACATGTGCCGCCTGAACTTCAGGGCTTAGTTCAAGCAGTGGTAACCTCTGTACTCCAGCAGCATGTGAATGGGAGTGAAAGTTCCAGGGATGCCAGTGACCGGAGTATGGCACGAGAATTTTAGCAACAGCGTCCTCCCTACTTCAAAGGGAAGGAAGGGGTTGTCGGAGTCGAGCATTGGTTGAAGAAGATCACTCAGATCTTAAATTTACTTAAGATCTCGAGTCATGCTGACAGGATTCTACTGGCTACTTCACAATTGATAGAAGATGCCGGTAAATGGTGGGAGGTGGTGGAGAAGCAGAGGGCACTCATACCAGTTAGGGAGAGGACGGCCATGACATGGAATGAGTTTTCAGCAACCTTTCTGGAACACTACTTTCCGGAGGAGGAGAAGGAGCGACAGACGCAAGCCTTTCTGTCCTTGGTACAGGGCTCTATGACGGTGGCAGAGTATCACCGGGAATTTCTCAGTTTATCGATCTATGCATTCTATATGGTGGACACGGAACATCGCAGAGTAAGGAAGTTTGAGAGGGGTTTAAGGCCAAATATCAGGGCCAAAGTGACCATATTCAAGTGCACCACATTGGCTGAGGTGGTCAGCAAGGCCACAATAGCAGAAGAGGAGTTGAATGCAACGGTACGGTTTGACAACCGCCGAGCTCCAAGTGGGAGGGGTGGGTTCTAGCCCAACAAGAGGTTCCGTCCGAACTTTAGTAGACCCTCACTATCTACTGGGTCCACGGGGGGCTTTCGTCCCAATCAGTCTTCCCCATCTGCATCAGTCACCCAGTCATTCAGAGGGGTGAACAACTGTTTCCACTGTGATCAGCCGGGTCACTTCAAAAGAGACTGTCCAAAGCTCAATAAGCTCTCATATTCCAAAGGATCTTTCCGTCCACCAGCTAGGCTAGGTAACTCCCAAGGAGGCAGGACTTATAATCAGGCGGGACGGGGGCCTAATCCTACCGGATCTGGACGACTATTTGCTCTGGAACCTCCTGAGGATGTGGATCATTCTGTGATTCAAGGTATGGCCGTTGTCAATAGTTCTTATGCTTATGCATTGTTTGATTCTGGAGCATCGCACTCTTTTATATCTGCATCCTTTATAACTGCTACTGGAACACTAGTTCAAAAGCTGTCCACCACACTCACAGTAGTATCCCCTGTCGGAGACACGTCTTTGGGACTCATATGCACGGCCATAAATACAGAACTCGTTGGACTCAGATTTGAGTTCAATTATTTGGTACTCGACATGACTGAGTACGATATTATATTTGGCATGGATTGGTTGGCTGGTTATGAAGCTAATATTGATTGTTATCGCCGAAGAGTGACATTTTGGTCACCCGAGGGAAAACAGTATATAGTTCGTGCCGACAAGCAAAGCAGACTGCAGGAAGGGTTGCATCATTTGGTGTTGAACAATATTGTCATCAACAAAGCACCAGTCACTGAACTTCTAGCAATTGTGAAAGAATTTGTTGATGTCTTTCCAAAAGAACTCCCTGGTATACCGCCTATGAGGGAGCTCAATTTTAGATCAAGCTGTATCCTGGTACCTCACCAGTGTCTCTACCCCATTATCTGATGGCACCAGCAGAAATGTCCGAGTTAAAGAAGCAGCTTGATGAGTTACTCAGACTGGGTTGCATTCGGAACAGCACATCATCATGGGGAGCTCCAGTGTTGTTCGTGAAAAAGAAGGATGGTTCACTCAGAATGTGTGTGCACTACAGGAAGTTGAATCAGCTAACTGTCCGAAACAAGTATCCTCTACCTAGGATCGATGATTTATTCGATCAGTTGAGAGGATCCAGTCACTTTTCCAAGATTGACCTGATGTCCGGTTATCATCAAATCCGGGTTAGGGAGGAAGATATCGAGAAGACAGCTTTCAGAACATGGTATGGACTATTTGAATTTGTAGTCATGCCATTTGGGCTTACCAACGCACCGGCTGTGTTCATGGACTTAATGAACAGAATATTCCGTCCATATTTGGATCGGTTTGTTATAGTGTTCATTGACGATATCCTGATCTATTCCGAGAGTCAGGAAGATCATGCTGAGCATCTACGAATAGTATTGAACACTTTGAGACAAAACCAGTTGTATGCCAAAGCAAGCGAATGTGAATTTTGGCTACCTGAGGTCAAATTCTTGGGGCATGTTATAACAGCAGATGGTATAGCCGTTGATCCGGCTAAGGTGGCAGCAGTAAATGAGCGGAAAGCACCAAAGAATGTCACTGAAATCCGTAGCTTTCTGGGTTTGGCTGGATATTATAGGAAGTTCATCATGGATTTCTCTAAAATAGCATCTCCATTGACTCGATTCACGCAGAAAGGAGTCAAATATGAATGGTCAGAGTTGTGCAATCAGAGATTTGAGGAGCTGAAAGAGAGGCTTACAACTGCTCCTATTTTAGTTTTGCCGGAAAGAGGCAAAGGTTATGAAGTATAATGTGATGCATCAGGAGAGGGGTTGGGATGTTCACTCATGCAACGTGATCGGGTGGTGGCATATGGTTCAAGACAACTAAAGATACATGAACGCCTCTACCCCACACATGATCTGGAATTAGCTGCGGTGGTCTTCGCTCTCAAAAGCTGGAGACACTATCTATATGGTGAAAAATTTGAAGTATTTTCAGATCACAAGAGCTTGAAGTATTTATTTGATCAGAAAGAACTCAACCTGAGGCAGCGCAGATGGATGGAATATCTGACGGACTATGAATTTGCGCTCTGATATCATCCGGGAAAGGCCAACAAGGTGACGGATGCTCTCAGCCGAATGTCTCATGCATCAGTGGCATGTCTGATCAGGACCGAATGGGAGATGTTGAATACCATTCGTGAGTTCAATCTATACATCACAAACCATGGGAGTATGTACAAATTGATCATACGATCCAACATGGTTACAAAGATTGAACAGGAGCAGCGAGCAGATCCGGAAATGGTAGAGACATGGGCCAAGATGTCTATTGGCAAGGTTGTATCGGATTGGGAATTACGACCAGGACAGGGTCTTATGTTTCGGGGTAGAATTTATGTGCCAAGAAGATGCAGAAAAGAATTACTGATAGAGGCACATCAGAGCAAGCTCTCCATTCATCCGGGTAGCACAAAAATGTATCATGACTTAAAAAGACATTATTGGTGGCATGAACTTAAGAAGGATGTTGCAGAGTTTGTGGCTCATTGTTTAACTTGTCAGCAAGTTAAGACGGAACACCAGAAGCCACCAGGGTTACTCAAACCCTTAGCAATGCCGGAATGGAAATGGGAGCACATTTCCATGGACTTTGTGACGGGGTTGCCGAGGTCCTCGAAGGGCAATGACGCTATATGGGTTGTGGTAGACCGACTGACCAAATCCGCACATTTTATTAATATCAAGATGTCGGATTCATCAGAGACATTGGGTCGGAGATATATCAAAGACATCATCAGATTACATGGTATCCCACGGACTATAGTGTCTGATAGAGATGGCCGATTCATCGGAAGGGTGTGGCAGAGCATGCAGTCAGCCATGGGGACCGATCTACTTATTAGCACAGCATTCCATCCACAGACTGATGGACAATCGGAAAGGACAATACAAACACTGGAGGACATGCTGAGGGCATGCATGCTGGACTTCAAAGGTGGATAGGAGGATCATTTGCCATTGGTGGAGTTCTCTTATAACAATAGCTACCAAGCAAGCCTTCAGATGGCACCATTCAAAGCTTTGTATGGTAGACCATGCAGCTCACCAGTGTGCTGGACCGAAGTCAGCGAGCCTGCGCTAATTGGACCCGAACTAGTTGCAGAAACTACTGCATAGATTCAGTTGATATGTCAGCATTTGTTGACCGCACAGAGTCGGCAAAAGAGCTATGCTGATAAAAGGAGGAGGTTTCTCGAATTTGAAGTGGGAGACATGGTATTCTTGAAGGTCTCGCCACGAAAAGGGCACATGAGATTTGGGAAGAAAGGAAAATTGTAGCCAAGATATGTGGGACCGTTTTCAATTATCAGAAGGATAGGAGATGTAGCCTATCAGTTGGCAGTTCCTTCGCAATTGGCGTCTCTACATGATGTATTCCATGTGTCGATGCTGAGGAAGTACAACCCTGATCCGTCTCATGTTTTGAATATGCAAGATATAGATGTGCAAAGCGAAGTCACTTACATCGAGAAGCCGGTCAGAATAATAGAGAATGAGCAAAGGGTGTTGCGTAACCGAGCGATTCAGTTCGTCAAGGTGGTATGGGATCGACATGGTGTTGAGGAAGCCACTTGGGAACTGGAATCGGAGATGAGAACATCTCACCCTGAATTGTTTGTATGATTTACTTTGAAATCCTACTTCGTTCGATTTTCGGGACGAAAATTATAAAAAGAGTATTGTATTGTAACACCCTGGAATTTCAAAGTTATCATTTTATATGAATTTATTCATATTTACAGAATTGCTATTGTGATATATTTGAGTTGAATTTAAATGGGTCAATGGTTCAATCAAGATCCAATGGTTAGTAGTTTTGATTACAAAACAAATAAATGGTATGACATTTCCATGAAAGTATTTAATGGTTTTGTGAGATTAAAACCATATAAAGTTATGGTGTTCTTGTGGCAATTAATGGGATACTTGGGTATTGTTTTTGGTTGATTAATAAGCGGCTGAACCAAGTATTATTCATGGTTGAATCAGCATGTAAAAACCATGAGTAATCATGGTGATGATTGGACAAAGTGAACCATAGGGTTCGGCCATGCATGGCTGAACCCCATGGATCATTTTATGAGGACTATTTTATTAAATCAAATGGTTTCAAACTTAAAAGATCATGGAACATCTTGAGTGGTTAATAAATAATTGTTATGTGTACATTTAGACAAATCATGGGTCGGCCATTTCATGGCCGAACTATGGGGTTCTATGGCTAAGATAGGACATGGAAGTTTAAGTGGATTTTTGGGACTTAGACTAAGTTAGAATCACATAAATGAATGCTTAACTTGCTGTTATGTAAATAAGGTTTTGGGATTTCTAGAACGGTGTACAAGCCGTGATCGGAAGACGGTTCAAAGGAAGGGTCGAACAAAGTAAACAAGTGTAGGTTTCCTACCTTTATTGTAACCACTATTTCATATGCTGTTTTATGTTGATTTCGATAACTTATATGATTGTAAAGTTATGTTTCTAAATGATATATTTGCATAGACATCTCATGCATGACATGGGATGATGGTGTTGTAACCGGAGGCCACACTCCGTCGGGGCGTCCGAAAGACCACTGTGGGGTATCCTGATGATGAGAATCCCATCAGGAGGAATCCGGAGGCCACACTCCGTCGGGGCGTCTGAAAGACCACTGTGGGTTACCTTGACGATGAGAATCCCGTCAAGTGATGGTTGTGTTGAATGATGATGGGTGGGACTCATTACATGTTCATTTCATACATAGCATGTTTTTATGGAATTTTGTCTCACATGTATTATTATTATATTATTTGCATGTTTTTGACTAACCATGTGGTAGCCCTATTCGGAAACACTACTGGGCGCGTTGATCTAACGCCCTATCTATATCCTTAGTGGATGACGCAAGGAAACGGAAGAACGTGGATCGAGAAGAGGACCAAGCAAGGAAACTTGGGCGATTTGAATGATTGGAATGGATTATGAATGGACTATTTTATGGACTTGATATTTGATATACTTGGACAATGTAATTTGTTAGCTAGATGTTGTGGGCATGTAATAATGTAGTTAATTAGATGCTATGGTTTGTTTTATGTTGGATGTTTTGATTAAACGATTAGTTAAGATTGATTAGTAATTTTGGAAAATAAGTTATGTACTTTGCTATCTAAGAATGGAAAATTGGATTAGTCATAGGTTCTATTATAACCTCAGTTAGATTTAAACTAAGTTAATTCCGCAAGTTATATATATACCATGTGCGGATCAGTTTTATGGACTTAGTTCATACGCACATGGGCTTGGCCAGTTAAGGGTCGGATTTAGAGATCCGAACTTAACTCGCGTCGTGACACTTCGCCCCGATCACATGATTATTATATTTTTTTTAAAAAAAATAAACTCTGAAAATTAGAGTGAAAAGGGTGGGGTGTTACAAATATATAATTCATAAATAAAAAACCCATCATAATACAAATCACATAATTATCAAAATAGATTAAAATAACCATCACATATCCACGGCTTACAACGAGGTAGGAATCCTACCGAATACCACTTAGCGTCCCGTTACGTTTCCGTTCGATAAACCGGTTGCCGATCGCGCACCGTTTTGCGACGTCCCGATACCTTATTACACATTTACCGAATTAGTCCGTATTTTATTTCATGATTAAATCCCTAACTGATTACAACCTTAGATTCCTAATTACGTTACACGTTTATCAAAATCAGCCCCTAACTTAGCCACATTTCCCATTGGCTTAACCATAAGCATAATTCCCATTTTGCCCATTTTAAATATGCCGATTTGCGAGCCTAAAACGCAGCAACTATCCGTTTCATTTACTCATTCATAATATATCCATTTTCATGTCCAACCACATAGGGTTCGGCCATGTACCATGGTCGAACCCATGGTTCTTCAAGGTGGTTACACATTACGGTTTTGACACTCCTCTTCCATGCACATTTTAAATTCATATTTGACCCATAAGCTTGGGGCCATTTGTGATTCCCTAACCATGACATCATGTACCTAAAATCAGCCACCTCTTTAATTAATTTTGAAAAACATTTAATCCCATATATCATTCCATATTTGGCCCAAAATGTGGTCCACAAAAAGGGGTCATGGGTTCGGCCATACACCATGGCCGAACCCATGATGTCTATTTCCCATTTTCTTGGGTCCATCTTACCTTATTTAATCTTTCCTCAAATGAATTTAGATCATCCATTTAAATCCCCATTTTTCATCCCATTTAAAACATCACGTACCATACCCATAAATCCATTTAAATTTATCATCTCTCTCCATAATTTTCCATTCTTTTTACCTTCATCAAAATCACTAAGTCACACAATTGGGTTCGGCCATTCACCATGGCCGAACCCATGGTGCATGGCTCATTCATCTATTTAAAATCCATGTCCTCCATGCTTAAATAAAAACTTAAAATTCCATTAAAAATCCCCAAGTTACCTTCTATGTCTTCCATTCTTTAAAACCCTAAAATTCACAATCACTAACCATGGGGTTCGGCCACATTGCATGGCCGAACCCTATGGTTCATGATTTCTTAAAAATGTCATGCCTCCATCATTTTTGAGGCCACTTGAAATCATTTATATCTTCCATGGTTTTTATCATTTAAAAATTCCTTAAAAAAAATCATCAATATTTACTCATTTAAAACCTTAATGTCATTAATCATTCTCCATAATTTTAATTCTCAAAACCCTAATAAAATCATTACTCATTTACCATGGGGTTCGGCCATACTACATGGCCGAACCTAAGGTCCATTAATCCATCAAAAATTCCATTTTTTTTTCCATGCTTAATCCATTCATTTTATTTTTCCTTAAACCATCTCTTTCATCTCATCCATTCCTTATCCTACCGTTGGATGGATCTTAGATCCATGGCCCACAACATTTTTGGCCATATTTAGTCTAAGACATGGATTCCATAACTTATCTTAAAAGAAATATATAAACTCTTGTTTTAAGAATTCTTACCACCCGACGACTCCTCCGGTCTTTCTTTGCTTCTCCTCTTGCTCTCCTTAGCCTCCTCTTCTCTTCTTCTCCTTGATGTTTGATCGGTCAAAGTGTGCTTGATTAATGGCGAAACATGCTTGGATCGGCTAAGGTAGAGTGGGTTTTGCTTGAGAGAGGGAGAGGGGAAAGTAATGAGAGACAAGATCCAACCTTTGATCTTAGGGTGGTGAACTAATGCTTCACTTCTTTTCTTCTCTTCTTCTCTTCTTTTCTCCTTAGCCTTCTTCTTCTTATTTTCTTTTGTGTGGGACGGTTTTTGGGAGTGGAAGAGAGAGAGGGAGAGAGAGAGAGATGGAAAGGAGATGAGAAATGAGATCAAACACATCTCATTTTGGTTGACCAAACTACACTCCACCATTATGGCTCCACCAACCAAAGTATGGGCTCCCTTGACCTTGGTGGTGGTGGTTGAGACCAAACCACCACCAAGCCAACGGTTTTTGGTGTTTGAAAAGGGGTGGTTTGGGTCTTCCCCCTTTGACCACTCATTTGGGTATGGGTCACCATATTTGGAGTGGTGGTGGTTGAGATGAAACCACCACCCCAGTCCATGGTATTTTTCTTGTTTTTCTTAGGTGGTTTCAATGAGATGAAACCACCATTGACTTGTCCTCTTTGACTTGTCCTCTTTGACTTGTCTATGTTGACCCTGATTGACCAACCTAATTAATTAAATTAAATCCTCACTTAGGTTAATTAATTTCCATCCAATTTAATTTCATAAAATTTACCTATCTAAGAAATCCACCCATGCTTGACCAACTCAACCATGGTGGACGGCCCCCACCTATACCTTGGTCCACACGCCACCTCACTTGGTGAGGTGGAGGTGGGCCCCACTTGGTCATGCCATTTCATTTATTACTAACTTAGAGGGTTTAATTCCAATTCACCCATTTTAAATTAATTGGCCTACCATTGGGCCCACTGCCCAACCAAATTATTTTCTACCCCTTTACCTTAGAGTTTGGACCAATTTTGATCCATTGGGTCCCACATGGTGATCGGGCCCACTTTGACCATCGTTGACCCTTCCGACGAATTCCATTCACTCTATGGTCCATTGGGTCCTTCTTGGGCCTTTGTCCCAAAATTTGATCCATTTGGCATTCCATCACATCAAAATTCAAATTAAAGTAAATAAATGCCAAATATATATTGATTTAAAATTTCGGGTTATTACAATAGAATCCTCTTTTGAAATTTTTGTCCCGAAAATTCGAGCGAAGTAGGGGTTCAAAATCACTCATGCGTAGAGCTCTGGATAAGCGGCTTTCATCTCCGACTCAAGTTCCCAGGTGGCTTCTTCACTGCCATGCCGTTCCCATACCACAACACCCTTTGTTCGCTCTCAATCACTCTGACCGGCTTCTCTACATATGTCACATCGCTTTGTACATCGATGTCTTGAACATTCAGCACATGGGAAGGATCGGGGTTGTACTTCCTTAACATGGACACATGGAATACATCATGTAAAGATGATAATTGTGGAGGGATCGCCAACTGATAAGCTACTCCCCCCACCCTCTTTAGGATCGGAAACGGCCCCACAAATCTAGGCGACAGTTTCCCCTTCTTCCCGAATCTCATGTGCCCCTTCTGTGGTGAGACTTTTAAGAATACTAAGTCTCCCACCTCAAACTCGAGGAACCTTCTCCTCTTGTCGGCATACCTCTTCTGACGGCTCTGTGCAGTGAGTAGATGTTGCCGTATCAACTTAATCTGTGTTGTAGTCTCTGCAACCAAATCCGGTCCAATCAACGCAGGCTCACCGGCCTCTGTCCAACATACGGGCGATCTACACGACCTACCATACAAGGCTTCGAATGGAGCCATCTGCAGGCTTGCCTGGTAACTATTATTGTAAGAGAACTCCACCAGTGGCAGATGATCCTCCCATCCGCCCTTGAAGTCTAGCATGCATGCTCTCAGTATATCTTCCAGTGTCTGTATCGTCCTCTCTGACTGTCCATCAGTCTGTGGATGAAATGCTGTGCTAGTTAATATGTCGGTCCCCATAGCCGACTGCATGCCCTGCCATACCCTGCCGGTGAATCGACCATCCCTGTCGGACACAATAGACTGGGGAATACCATGTAGCCTGATGATCTCTCGGATGTACCGTCGACCCAACGTCTCTGATGAATCTGTCATTTTGATGGGAAGGAAATGTACGGACTTGGTCAACCGATCCACTATGACCCATATCGCATCATTGCCCTTTGATGACCTTGGCAACCCTGTTACAAAGTCCATGGATATGTGCTCCCATTTCCATTCTGGCACTGGTAAGGGTGCGAGTAAGCCTGGTGGTTTCCGATGTTCTGCCTTAACCTGCTGACAAGTCAGGCAACAAGCAACAAAGGTTACTACATCTTTCTTAAGCCCATGCCACCAATAGTGCCTCTTAAGATCATGATACATCTTGGTGCTGCCCGGGTGGATAGAGAGTTTGGTCTGGTGTGCTTCAATCAGTAACTCTCTTCTGCAATTCTTAGGCACGTATGTCCTGCCTCGGAACACAAGACCTTGTCCTGGTCGTAACTCCCACTCCAGTATAACCTCGCCGGTAGACATTTTAGCCCAAATCTCCTCTACCTCTAGATCTGTCCGTTGCTCCCGTTCAATCTCGGAGACCATGTTGGATCGTATGATCAAATTATATATGGTCCCATGCTTATTGAGGTAGAGTTTAAATTCTCTGATGGTATTCAGTACCTCCCATTCCGTCCTGATCATGCTGGCTACTGACGCATGTGACAAGTGGCTGAGGGCATCCGCCACTTTGTTCGCCTTGCCAGGCTGATACCGAAGTGGGAACTCATAATCCGCCAGATATTCCATCCATCTGCGCTGTCTCATGTTGAGTTCCTTCTGATCAAATAAGTACTTCAGACTTTTGTGATCCGAGAACACCTCAAACTTTTCACCATAAAGGTAGTCTCTCCAGCTTTTGAGAGTGAAGACCACCGCTGCTAGCTCCAGATCATGGGTGGGGTAGTGGCGTTCATGAATTTTCAACTGTCTCGATCCGTACGCCACCGCACGATTACCTTGACTGAGTGTACACCCCAGTCCCTCTCCGGAGGCATCACAGTACACCTCATAATTTCTGCCTCTTTCCGGCAAGATCAGAATAGGAGCGGTCGTAAGCCTCTCCTTTAGTTCCTCAAATCTCTAGTTGTATAGATCTGACCACTGAAATTTGACTCCTTTCTGAGTGAGTCGGGTAAGCGGAGCTGCAATCTTAGAAAAGTCCATGATGAATTTCCGGTAGTAACCGGCTAATCCCATAAAACTGCAAATCTCGGTCACATTCGTTGGCGCTCTCCACTCCTTCACTGCCGCTACTTTAGCCGGATCCACGGCTATACCTTCCTTTGATATAATGTGCCCCAAGAAGTTGACTTCAGATAGCCAAAATTCACACTTGCTGGCTTTGGCATACAATTGGTTCTTCCTCAAGGTGTCTATGACTATCCGCAGGTGCTCGGCATGTTCCTTCTGACTTTTGGAGTAGACCAAAATATCATTGATGAATACGATCACAAACTGATCTAAGTATGGACGAAATATCCTATTCATCAGGTCCATGAACACCGCCGGTGCATTAGTAAGTCCAAACGGCATGACTACATACTCATATAGACCATACCGTGTTCTGAAGGCTGTTTTCTCTATGTCGTCCTCTTTGACCCGGATTTGATGATATCCGAACATCAGATCAATCTTGGAAAAATGGGAGGAACCCCGAAGTTGATCAAACAAATCGTCAATCCGAGGTAGGGGATATTTATTCCTGACAGTCAGCTGGCTCAACTTTCTATAATCCACACACATTCGAAGGGTACCGTCCTTTTTCTTCACAAACAACACTGGGGCTCCCCATGCGGTGCTGTTCCTAATGAAACCCAGTCTGAGCAGCTCATCAATCTGCTTCTTCAACTCGGTCATCTCAGCTGGTGCCATCCTATAATGGGGTAATGATACTGGAGCGGCGCCGGGGTATAACTTGATCTCGAAGTCTATCTCCCTCTTGGGTGGTAAACTAGGGAGCTCTGTTGGGAATACCTCGGCATAATCTGCTACTACTGCCGGAAGTTCAATTACTGGTGCCCTATCTAATTTGAGACTGTTCAAGGCAAGATGGTTCAATGCTTCCTGCAGCCTTCTAGGGACGCCCTGCCTGTCAGCGTGTACCACGTAACGCTTTCCCTCGGGTGACCAAAATATCACCCTACGAAGGTGGCAATCAATATGGGCCTGATATGTAGTTAGCCAGTCCATGCCAAATATAACATCGTATTCGGCCATATCGATTACTAAGTAGTTGAACTCGAATCTGAATCCCGCGAGTTTAGTGTTCAATGCCGTATATATGAGTCCTAATGATGTGTCTCCGACGGGGGATACAATGGTGAGTGATGTGGACAGGTTTTGTACTAATGTGCCCGTGGCAGATATGAATGTAGCAGATATAAATGAATGTGAAGCTCCATAATCAAATAACGTAACAGTATAGGAACTACCAATTACAACCATACCTTGCATCACCGAGCGATCCACCCCTACTAGAGTCAGTATGGTGAAAAGTCGTCCAGATCCGGTAGGGGTTGGCGCCTTCCTGCCTGATTGTATATTCTACCTCCTCGCGACTGAGTTGGTCTGGATGGAGGGCGAAAGGTACCCTTGGAGTTGGAGGGTCGGCTGATCTGGGGACATTCTCTCTTGAAGTGGCCCTATTGGCCACACTGATAACATGTGTTCCCACCCCGGGGAACCTGTGTGACTGATGTTGATGAGGAGGGCTAATTGGGGCGAAAGCCCCCCGTAGATCTTGTGGAGAGTCAGGGTCTGCTAGAATTTGGGCGGAACTTCTTGTTGGGTTGAAATGCACCCCGCCCACTTTGCCTTCGGAGGTTGTCAAACCGCACTATTTCGTTCAACTCCCGTTCTGCTATGGTGGCCCTGCTGACCACCCCTGCCAATGTGGGTTCCTTGAAGATTGTCACCTTGGCTCTGATGTTTGGTCGAAGGCCCCGTTCAAACTTATGGGCCCTTCGGTGCTCAGTATCCACCATGTACAATGCATAGACGGACAGCTTAAGGAATTCTCTGTGGTATTCTGCCACTGTCATGCTGCCTTGTATCAATGAGAGGAAGGCTTGAGTCTGGCTCTCTCTTTCCTCTTCTGGAAAATATTGCTCTAGGAAGGTGGCTGAGAACCATTCCCATGTCATGATGGTTCTTTCCCCTTCTGGCACCAGTGCTTGTTGCTTTTCCACAATTTCCCACCAACTACTGGCATCCTCGATTAGTTGGGAAGTGGCCAACAAGATTTTATCAGCAGGATTGGAAATTTGGAGTAGATTAAAGATCTGATTGATCCTTTTTAACCAATGTTCCGCTCCGACGACCCCTTCTGTTCCCCTGAAGTAGGGAGTGTGCTGTTGTTGAAAATCCTTGACCATCTTCCGTTTACTGGAGTCGTTGGTGGTCGCATTTCCGCTTGAGTGTTGTTGAAGAGCAGAAGCGACTGCCGCTTGAACTACGTCTCTTAGCTCGGGAGGTACACCTTGTATGTTTATACTATTCTGTCCCTCGGCTGTATGAGGTGGTTGTGCCCCCTCTTGATGCGGTGGTTGTACTTCCTCTTCCTGACGAGGGGGTGTTACTTTTTTCTCTACTCGAGGGTTGCGGCGGGTTCTTCTTTTTTGCAGCATTTCCTAAGTCATCGAAAAATATTGACTTCGTTCTTTCATAATATTGGCGCGTTCATATTTAGTTTTGAAAACACTTGCCAATATACACATACTTAGTTTTTGAGGGGATAATTCCTAAGTATTACGTATTGTCTCTCATATTGGGGAAAATTGCCAAATATGCATACTTGGTTTGGGGAAAACTTCCCAAATAGCTATGTTTGTCCATTTTTGTGAAATTGGGGAAAATTTTCCTACATTCGATTAATCCATCAAGGTTATAATGATTGTACTTCCCTTACTATCATTTTCTTAAGTCAAATGTAGCGCTCAGATTGAATGTTTCAGTCTGAGTCAATCGAAGTAGGTTAATCCAGCCCCCATGCAGTGGACTCCGAAGAGTCGGTCAGTTGGGATTCTTATCTGTAAGTGAGACGTGAAACCGTCTTAATCATATTTCGAGAGATTCATTCTTCCGATTTCGCTCTGATACCAACTATAACGCCCGCCCCTTTTTCACCGAAATCAGAGTCTATATTTTTTTTTTTTAAATGGAGAGTGAGAGAGGGCGCGGACGTCACGACGTGAGTTGAGTCCGACCTTCTAAAGCCCGGCCCTCAACTGGCCAACCCTACGCGTGTGCGGAACAAAGTCCACGAGAACGGTTTACGCGTAGAAAGTAAGCTCGCGGAATATAATTATAGGCAGAACATTATAATAGAGACTATCCTGCCAGTTTTAGATAGAAGGGAAGATACATCACTAAATTACTAAAATACCCCTATGTTCATAATTATGTCTCAAAATGATGACGTCCAGAGTATAGTCCAAACCATAGCAAGAAATCTAAAATTATTACATGCCGACAAGCTAAGCTACTTAAATTACAATTTTCCAAAATAAAGCTTAAGTAAACTAAGTAGCCGCTTTCCCAAGCTCCTATGCTTGGCTCCCGTCGTGTTCACCGTTTCTACCGTCTCCTGCATCATCAGCTAGGGTAGAAGTAGGGCGTCAGTCAAAGCGCCCAGTAGGATTCCGAGTAGGGCTAGCACATGAGTTAGTGATAACATGCATACCGACAATAATATAATAAACATATGATGAATGCCATGCCATGGGTGCCTATCTCATGTGTCCCACCCATCCACCGTATCATCATAAAATATCGTATCCGCCTTGAATGTAAAGCCTTGTCAAGGTGTCCCCATGTTTGTTTCTAGGTCGCCCCGACGGAGCATGGACTCCGATTATAGTATAAGACCTATCCCCATGTCTGATTCTCGGTCGCCCCGACGGAGCATGGACTCCGGTTATAGCCCCTCAGGCTATCCCCATGTTTGCTTCTCGGTCGCCCCGACGGAGCATGGACTCCGATTTCATTATTTTCTCGCCCATGCCATGCATGAGATGTAAGTGCATTATGCTATGTAATATACATATATATCTCATAAACTTAATATATCATACATAGCCATATAATGCATAACATTAAGAATATAAACCATAGTATGAATATATAATTCATAAATCAAAAACCCATCATAATACAAATCACATAATTATCAAAATAGCTTAAAATAACCATCACATATCCACGGCTTACAAAGAGGTAGGAATCCTACCGAATACCACTTAGCGTCCTGTTACGTTTCCGTTCGATAAACCGGTCGCCGATCGCGCACCGTTTTGCGACGTGCCGATACCTTATTACACATTTTCCGAATTAGTCCGTATTTTATTTCATGATTAAATCCCTAACTGATTACAACCTTAGATTCCTAATTACGTTACACGTTTATCAAAATCAGCCCTTAACTTAGCCACATTTCCCATTGGCTTAACCATATGCATAATTCTCATTTTGCCCATTTTAAATATTCCGATTTGCGAGCCTAAAACGCAGCAACTATCCGTTTCATTTACGCATTCATAATATATCCATTTTCATTCCAACCACATAGGGTTCGGCCATGTACCATGGTCGAACCCATGGTTCTTCAAGGTGGCTACACATTACGGTTTTGTCACTCCTCTTCCATGCACATTTTAAATTCATATTTAACCCATAAGCTTGGGCCCATTTGTGATTCCCTAACCATGACATCATGTACCTAAAATTAGCCACCTATTTAATTAATTTTGAAAAACATTTAATCTCATATATCATTCCATATTAGGCCCAAAATGTGGCCCACAAAAAGGGGTCATGGGTTCGGCCATACACCATGGCCGAACCCATGATGTCTATTTCCCATTTTCTTGGGTCCATCTTACCTTATTTAATCTTTCCTCAAATGAATTTAGATCATCCATTTAAATCCCCATTTTTCATCCCATTTAAAACATCACATACCATACCCATAAATCCATTTAAATTTATCATCTCTCTCCATAATTTTCCATTCTTTTTACCTTCATCAAAATCACTAAGTCACACCATTGGGTTCAGCCATTCACCATGGCCGAACCCATGGTTCATGGCCCATTCATCTATTTAAAATCCATGTCCTCCATGCTTAAATAAAAACTTAAAATTCCATTAAAAATCCCCAAGTTACCTTCTGTGTCTTCCATTCTTTAAAACCCTAAAATTCACAATCACTAACCATGGGATTCGGCCACATTGCATGGCCGAACCCTATGGTTCATGATTTCTTAAAAATGTCATGCCTCCATCATTTTTGAGGCCACTTGAAATCATTTATATCTTCCATGATTTTTCTCATTTAAAAATTCCTTGAAAAAAATCATCAATATTTACTCATTTAAAACCTTAATGTCATTAATCATTCTCCATAATTTTAATTCTCAAAACCCTAATAAAATCGTTACTCATTTACCATGGGGTTCGGCCATACTACATGGCCGAACCCTAAGGTCCATCAATCCATCAAAAATTCCATTTTTTTTTTCCATGCTTAATCCATTCATTTTATTTTTCCTTAAACCATCTCTTTCATCTCATCCATTCCTTATCCTACCGTTGGATGGATCTTAGATCCATGGCCCACAACATTTTTGGCCATATTTAGTCTAAGAAATGGATTCCATAACTTATCTTAAAAGAAATATATAAACTCTTGTTTTAAGAATTCTTACCACCCGACGACTCCTCCGGTCTTTCTTTGCTTCTCCTCTTGCTCTCCTTAGCCTCCTCTTCTCTTCTTCTCCTTGATGTTTGATCGGTCAAGGTGTGCTTGATTAATGGTGAAACATGCTTGGATCGGCTAAGGTAGAGTGGGTTTTGCTTGAGAGAGGGAGAGGGGAAAGTAATGAGAGACAAGATCCAACCTTTGATCTTAGGGTGGTGAACTAATGTTTCACTTCTTTTCTTCTCTTCTTCTCTTCTTTTCTCATTAGCCTTCTTCTTCTTATTTTCTTTTGTGTGGGACGGTTTTTGGGAGTGGAAGAGAGAGAGGGAGAGAGAGAGAGATGGAAAGGAGATGAGAAATGAGATCAAACACATCTCATTTTGGTTGACCAAACTACACTCCACCATTATGGCTCCACCAACCAAAGTATGGGCTCCCTTCTTGACCTTGGTGGTGGTGGTTGAGACCAAGCCACCACCAAGCCAATGGTTTTTGGTGTTTGAAAAGGGGTGGTTTGGGTCTTCCCCCTTTGACCACTCATTTGGGTATGGGTCACCATATTTGGAGTGGTGGTGGTTGAGATGAAACCACCACCCAAGTCCATGGTATTTTTCTTGTTTTTCTTAGGTGGTTTCAATGAGATGAAACCACCATTGACTTGTCTATGTTGACCCTAATTGACCAACCTAATTAATTAAATTAAATCCTCACTTAGGTTAATTAATTTCCATCCAATTTAATTTCATAAAATTTATCTATCTAAGAAATCCACCCATGCTTGACCAACTCAATCATGGTGGACGGCCCCCACCTATACCTTGGTCCACACGCCACCTCACTTGGTGAGGTGGAGGTGGGCCCCACTTGGTCATGCCATTTCATTTTATTACTAACTTAGAGGGTTTAATTCCAATTCACCCATTTTAAATTAATTGGCCCACCATTGGGCCCACGGCCCAACCAAATTATTTTCTACCCCTTTACCTTAGAGTTTGGACCAATTTTGATCCATTGGGTCCCACATGGTGATCGGGCCCACTTTGACCATCGTTGACTCTTTCGACGAATTCCATTCACTCTATGGTCCATTGGGTCCTTCTTGGGCCTTTGTCCCAAAATTTGATCCATTTGGCATTCCATTACATCAAAATTCAAATTAAAGTAAATAAATGCCAAATATATATTGATTTATAATTTCGGGCTATTACATTAACCCATCCGCGGGACAAGAAACGGATGGTAACATAAAATTATCGTTCTGCCATAGCACATGCATGTTCGGCGTGCTTGTCCGCGCTTGATTACCTTCAACTACACTATGGACATGGCCTTGTCGGTACGGTACTGGTCTCGGATGTGTGTCTCTGTCCGCGGGATGGGTTTTGACTATCCGCAGGACGGGTATCGCTATCAGTATGACGGGTTGCACCGTCCGCGGGCCAGGAAATGGACTGTCAATCAAAATTATCGCTCTGCCAGAGCATGGGCATGTTTGGCTTGCTCTTCCATTCTTGACCACCTTCTGCTACACTATAAGCCGGGTCTTGTGTGTGCGGGATGGGTCACGGACGGGTAACACCATCCTCAGGACGGGTTTTGACTGTCCGCAGGATGGGTATTGTTGTCTATAGGACGGGTTTTACTGTTCACGGATGGGCCCTGGACAATAAAATGAAATATTCATCTTGTCAAGACAAGGACGTGTTTGGCATGCTCGTCCTTTCTTGGGCAGCTTCAGATTTCATAAGGATCATTTTCGTTGACTCGAGCGATCACCGAATCGATATCAGTTTAACTTGGCTCTGCCCCCTCTGTGCCTCGCGGTGCGGGATGAGGCAGTATGGTTGTAGAGAAAGAAGACAATTCAAGGATGCATTATGGCAATCACCCAACACATGAGCAAGAGGATGATCTCGTTCGAGGGGATGTAATGTCCTCAATAATGAATGGAAAGCTGAGAGCATTATTATTCAAACCTTCTGGCATTCCATCTCACCATTAGCCTATGGACAGCCCTGGATCAGGCAAAGCGGTCGAGGGAAGGATTGGGATGGAATTCGGCCAAAAATGATGAGATATGACAACTTTTGGACATTTGTCATCGGACAGTAAAATCGGCGTGCTCTTCCTTGCTTAAACAGCTTCAGCTATATTATGGTTAGGTTTTGATGGGTTTCGGACGGGTATCATGCTGGTTTCACTTTCCTGCACCGTCTACAGGACGGGTAGCGAACGATATAACGAAATTTTCATCTACCATGACAAGTGAATGTTTGGCGTGTTAGACCGTGTTTGAGAAACTTCAGCTAACATGGACGGGATATAGTGGTTTTCAGACAGATAGTAGATGGGTGAGAGTGAGTTTCACCATCTAGATTCCTCATTGGGACGGGCAACGGATGGTAAAATTGAATTGTCGTCTTGTCAAGTCATGGACATGTTTGGCATGCTCGTCCATGTTTTAGCAGCTTTAGCTACGTTATGGATGGATCATAGTTGGTAATGAACTGGTCACGGGCAGGTCATGGTCTAGTATTGGCTGGTCACTGTCCTGTCTCGTCTTGTCACGGTCTGGTCAGGACTTCGTCACTATCTGGTAACGGCTTGTCAAGGTCTAAACAGGACTGATCACGGTCAGTTCACGGCTGGTCACGGTCAGGTCACGACTTGTCACGGTCAGGTCACGGCTGGTCACGGCTTATCACGGTCCAGTAACGGATGATTACGGTCAGGTCATCGCTAATTACGAACACATCACAGTTGATCACGGTCTGGTCACGACTTATCACGATTTGATCATGGCTAATTAGGGTTTGATCACGAACGTGTCATGGGACCCTTTAAGGATGGGTCACAGAAGGGTGTTAGTGTCTTTAGTTACACTATGGACAAAGTCTTGTGGGTGAAAGTCAGGTAACAAATGGGTTAGGACGGCTATCACTCAACTCAGGGCATGATTTGTCTGTCCGTGGGATGGGTTACGTTGGCAGTAGTCCGTGTGATGGGAAACGGACAATAACATGAAATTGTCATTCTACCAAAGCATGTGTTGTTTGGCGTGCTCGTCTGCGCTTGAGCATCTTCACCTACACTACGGACACGGCCTTGTGGGTACGGTACGAGACTCGGACATGTTTCTCTATCCGTATGACTGGTTTTGACTATTTACGGGAAGTGTAACGCTGTCAGTAGGACGGGTTGCAACGTCCGCGGGACAATAAATGAACGGTAAATAAAATTTGTTGCATTGCTAGAGCACGGGTATCTTTGGAGTGCTCTTCCGTGCTTGAGCACCTTCTGCTTCACTATGGACTTGTGGGTATGGGGCAAGTCGCGGATGGGTAACACCGTCCATGGGATGGGTTTTGACTGTCCGCAGAATAGGTATCGCTGTCTGTAGGATGGGCTTTACCATCTGCTAACGGGTCGCGGACAGTAAAATGAAATATTCACCTTGTCAATACAAGGGCATGTTTGGCATGCTCGTCTGTGCTTGAACAGCTTTATGTTTCTAAAGGATCATTTTCGTTGCCTCGATGGATCGGAGAATCGATATCAGTTTGACATGCCCCTTTCCCCTCTGCGCGTCGCAGTGCGATCTAGTGGCAGAACTCTCTTCACAGAGCAACTCTGGGCGCTATCCGCACCAAAGAACTATGGTCAATCGGGACGGATGCTGTAGGCGACCCCGACGGGGCTTGCCCATTGCACGATCGAACCGGACATCACTCGTGCGTATGTACGACTCTCGGTAACGGATATCTTGACTCTCGCATCAATAAAGAATGTATCGAAATGCAATATTTGGTCACGACTTATCACGGTCTGGTCAGGGCTGATCACAGTCTAGTCATGGCTAGGGCATGTTTGGGGTGCACGGTTGAGAGCATTATTCTTCAAACCATCTGGCATTCAATCTCACTCTTAGGGTTAGGACGACTTGGAGTGGGCAAAGCGGTCGAGGGAAGGATGTGGATGTATTGGGGCCAAAGAATGATGAGATATGACAACTTTTGGACATTTGTCACTGGACGGTAAAATCGCTGGGCTTTTCCATGATTGAACAGCTTCAGCTACATTATTGATAGGAGTTGATGGGTTTCAGATGGGTATCATGCTCTTTTCACTGTCCTACACGGTGTTCGGAATGGGTAACGAACGATAAATTGAATTTTTCATTTGCCATGACAAGGGAACGCTTGGTATGCAACCCCGTGTTTGAGAAGCTTCAGCTAACATGGATGGGATGTTGTGGTTTCCGGACAGATAGTAGATGCGTAAGAACGGGTTTCACTTGAACCATCCTTGGGACCGGTAATGTATGGTAAAATTGAATTGTCGTCCTACCAAGGCAAGGCTATGTTTGGCGTGCTCGTCTGTGTTTTAGCATCTTTGCTACATTCTGGATGGATCATAGTTGGTAATGAACTGGTCACAGGCAGGTCATGGTCTAGTATTGGCTAGTCACGGTCAAGTCACAGCTTCTCAGGGTCGAATCGTGGCTGATCATGGTTTGATCACGAACTGGTCATGGGATCGTTTAAGGATGGGTCACGGACGGGTTTTAGTGTCTTCAGTTACATAGTGGACAAAGTCTTGTGGGTGACAGTCAGGTAACAGATGGGTTAGTACGAATATCATTGTCCGCAGGACGGGTTTTATCTTTCTGTCCGCAGGATGGGTTTTGTTTACAGTAGGACGGGTGAACCCGTCCGCGGGACGAGCAATGGACGGTAACATAAAATTGTCGTTCTGCCAATGCACGGGCATGTTTGGCGTTCTCGTCCGCGCTAGAGCACCTTTAGCTTCACTATGGAAACGGCCTTGTGGGTACGGTACGAGTCTCGAATGTGGATCTATGTCCGTCGTATGGGTTTTGACTATCTGCAGGATGGGTATCATTGTCAATAGGACGGGTTGAACTGTCCGCGAGACAATAAACTTACGATAAATAAAAATTGTCACTTCGCCAGAGCACGTGCATGTTTGGTGTGCTCTTCCGTGCTTGAGCACATTGCTTCACTATGGACAGGGTCTTGTGGGTTTGGGACGGGTCATGGACTGGTAACAGCGTCCACGGGACGGTTTTTGACTGTTCGCGGGATGGTTATCGTTGTCTGTAGGACGGGCTTTACCGTCTGTGGACGGGTCACGGAGTGTAAAATGAAATATTCGTTTTGTCAATACAGGGGCGTGTTTGGCATGCACGTTTGTGCTTGAGCAGTTTTATCTTTCATAAGGATCATTTTCGTCGCCTCGACCGACCGGCGAATCGATATCAGTTTGACCAACTTCTGTCCCCTCCGCTCCTTACGGTGTAGTCAGGTGGCAGAACTCTCTTAACAGAGCAACTCCAGGCGCTCTGTATGCCAAGGAACTGTGGACAATCGAGACGGATGCAATGGGCCACCTCGACGGGTTATGCCCATTGCACGATCGAATCGGACATCACGTGTGGGTATGTATGACTCTCGGCAATGGATGTCTCGGCTCTCACATCGATGAAAAATGTAGCGAAATGCTATACCTCTTCACGGCTTATCACGGTCAGGTCAGGGCTGATCATAGTCTGGTCACGGCAAGGGCATGTTTGGGGTGCACGGTTGAGAGCATTATTATTCAAACATTTTGGCATTCCATGTCACCCTTAGCTTATGGACGGCCCTGAAATAGCAAGGCTGTCAAGGGAAGGATTGCGATGGACTGGGGCCAAAGAATGATGAGATATGACAACTTTTTGACATTTGTTACATGAGGTAAAATCTGCGTGCTCTTCCAAGGTAAGGACATGTTTGGCATACTCGTCCGTGTTTTAGCAGCTATAGCTACATTATGGATGGATCATAGTTGGTAATGAAGTGGTAACGGGCAGGTCATAGTCTAGTTTGGCTGGTCACGGTCAGGTCGAGGTCCGATCACGGCAGATCACAATCAGGTCACGGCTGATCAGTGTCAAGTCACGGTTTGGTCACAACTGATCACGGTCTCGTCACGGTCTAGTCACGGCTGATTACGGTCAGGTCACGGTCTAGTCACAGCTGATCAGGGTTAGGTCACGGTCTAGTCACGGTTGATCACGATCTGGTCACGGTTGATCACGGCTGATCAAGGTCTCATCACGACTTGGTCAAAGTCTAGTCATGGTTGGTCACGGTTTGGTCACGGCGGATCACGGTTTGGTCACGGCTGATCATGGTCACGACACGGTCCGGTCACGCTTGATCATGGTCAGGTTACGGCTGTAATGGCCAACGTGAACAAAATGGTTATGGGAATAAGCGGATATATGAATCGAACTATTTTACGATTTTTTATTCACGATTCACATTCGTAGAAAAAAAATTCAATACGATTCGAGTTTGATAACAATGGGTAAAATTGGAGAATGTCATACACTTAGAGCATTGGAAATATTTGTACAATTTCATGCTCACAACGTGTGTGATAATATGTTTGAGTGAATGTTGCCTTGTGCCCATTCCAATGCATAGTTGGTTAAGGTTGTGGTTTGACATCTTTATATGCCTATGTGTTATTGATGTGAATATATTGTATCAGATACATATGTATAAGTTTTCTAAGTTCTCTATGATTAGATGTTTACTATAATTGAGAATTCATAGATTTGTGATGTGTTAAAGTATGATAAAATGTATGATAAATCAAGGCTGCCCAAGATGTATAATGTAGGGCCTTTATAAGCCTCCCATACTTGTGTATGATTATGAGTAATGTATGTATCAAATGAATTATCATGATTGTGATTGGAATTCTTAGATGGATAACTCATATAATAAGCATGATGAATGTGTTTTAATGCCATGCTTCGATTATGTGATGACGTGTATATCACTACAGAGTATCTATGTTGATAATGGTTGTGGTGGATCGACCTAACCATGTGTAGAATGAATTTCCATGATTTGAAGAGGAACTTGGTAAAGGATTAGACTAAGTGATATGGGTGAATTAAGGTCAAGTATCTTAGAACCCAAGGGGGGTTAACTTGTGCTACAATAGGGATGGGCTAGCATGATTTAGAATGCATGGAATGCAATGTAAATGCTAAGAAAACCTTTTTTGATTTCCCCAAATAAAAGTATGACCACTCCCCGATGTCAAACCAAATGTGAAAATAATGAACTACGGTTGATCTATTCCATTATGTGGTACGTAGGCAACAGAGAGCATTGTGCCTCAGCTCGATCAAAAGATGCATTGTGCCATCTATTTATATTAAGGATGATGTAAGATGTTGAGCAAATGTGAAGGGTACAAAGTGATTGGTGGGATATACCTTCCCAAATATAGAGCCTAATGCTACATGTTGGATCCTCGAAGGCGGCCCGAAGAGGTTATGATGCCTTGGGAGTCTCTGTATGATGAGACATATATGTTTGTTACTAGAGTAAAGCCTAGAATGGCTAGAGAACTGTGAAAATTCTTATGATGGATAGATGAGGACTTTGGTACTGAGGTGTATGTGACTAGGTCAATTGATTATATTGAAACGTGGTATGGGTACGTCCCTCACGTGATGATTATATTGAGATGTGGTATGGGTACGTCCCTCACGTGATGATTATATTGAGACGTGGTATGGGTACGTCCCTCACGTGATGATTATATTGAGATGTGGTATGGGTGTGACCTTCACGTGATATTGATGATTGAGGCGTGGTATGGGTGTGTCCCTCACGTGATATTGATGATTGAGGCGTGGTATGGGTATGTCCGTCACGTGATATTGATAACGTTATGCATCAGTCCGTTGAAAAAAGAAACTGTCCGATCAGTAGATCATTATGTCTCACCTTTGTATAGTTAAAAGGATTAGATAAGTATATAGATTCCATAAGTAAGGCCTAGAGTAGCCGTGAGACCGTGGGAGCCTCAATATGAACATACAGAGACTGTGGCATTGAGATGTATATGTGACTTGGTCACTTGATATTGAGACGTGGTATGGGTAAGTCCCTCAAGTGATTATGATGGTTGACTGACCATTCCAGAGAGGTATTCGGCAAGGTGGGGTCAGCAATAGAGACTTGGTCCCGTAGCGTTGCCGTCGAGGAGTAGGTCCTTCATATGCTACGAGCTGGAGAGCACTCTCACCTCTATTTAGCACATTTGATATGCCTTGATGCGCAAAACTAGATATTATTTTACCCCATGGGGGTGGTACTAGGTTCGTTAAACGCGGTCCGACCGCCTTAGAGCTTGACTGAATCACCCATGAGGTGAAGGATACAGGGCGAGGTAGACTTGATCACGCCAGTCGTGGGTCTCCCGCTTAGTAAGTCATGGGCCCTAAGTCTTGCTAGGGGTCGTGGTATGTTTATGATATGATATGATGATTTGACATTATTGCTACAGTCACGTAATGATTCATTCGATTGTTGTTCCTACGGATAAAAGATCTCATGATAGATGATGTGCCTTGGGTTAGTTATGCCCATGGATGGATTATACCCATGGAGGGATTATATTCATGGATAGTTTATACCCATGAATAGATTATACTCACATATAAATGTTACCAGGGATGGATGTGTATACCCATGGATGATGGTTCCCATGGTGGTGCTAGGATATTGGTCTTAGGGTAGACCTGTTGGTCCCATGGTAGACGTATTGGTCTTATGTTAGACATGTTGGTCCCATGGTAGACGTATTGGTATTATGGTGGACATGTTGGTCCTATAGTAGACATATTGGGCTTATGTTAGACATGTTATTTCCGTGGTAGATGTATTGGTATTATGGTGGACATGTTGGTCCCATAATAGACGTATTGGTATTATGGTGGACATGTTGGTCCCATACTAGACGTATTGGTATTATGGTGGACATGTTGGTCCCATTGTAGATGTGTTGGTGTTATCGTAGGCATGTTGGTCACATAGTAGACGTATTGGTGTTATGGTAGGCATGTTGGTCACATAGTAGACGTATTGGTGTTATGGTGGATATGTTGGTCCCATAGTGGACATATTGGTCTTGTGGTAGATTTACTGGTCCTATGATAGACATATTGGTTCTACGAACGTATGAGTTATGCCCATGGATGGATTATACCCATTGAGTGATTATATTCATGGATGGTTATTACCCATGGATAGATGATACTCACTAATGGTGAGTTACCAAGGATGGATGGTGTCACATGGATGTTGTTCCCAGGTAGACAAATTGGTTTCATGCCTAAATAATGATTATATGGTGGGCATATTAACCCCATCATAGATATAGTGGTCCCATGGTGGACATAACGGTTCTATGGATAGATATTATTTCCCATGGATGATTATTCCCATGGAAGGCTTTGTGACCATGGATGAGTATTGTATGTCGTGGATGGATATTCCCACGAAGGGCATTGATTTCATAGAGGAATGGACCCATACTTAGAGTATTGTCACTGAGAAGGGATGTACTTATGTTCGGGTATAGGTCACATGATTGAGGTTTATCCCATGTGTGACATTGACCCCATGGTTGACTGCGTGATTGGTTAGACCCGTTGTAGATGAGATCTATTATACTGATGAGGTCCACGATTGGGCAATTAGAATATCTTGATGTGACATCATGAATAGGACAGGGTTAGTGCCATGAAATAAATGAATTGAGAACTACGCAAGATCTGATTTCCATTGGAATACGTAGGCAGCTGATAATGCAGTTCAATCAAATCAAGGGTCCAATAAGTCCTTGGATCCGTAGGGATCTCGCAACACGTGTTTGGACTATAAGTTGTGCATGCTTCAGAGTTGAAAAAACAAATATTATTATAACTGGCTGTGATAGTTGGTATTAGAGCTTAGGCTCAATTTCCCCAAGGACTGTGTGTATGGGGTTCGAAACTTTGATGAAAGCATGAGATTATTTTGGGTCACAATGGGGGTGAGCATGATTTTGAGTGAGGTTGGGACCTCCTCTTGGCACCAGATTTAAGTGACTTATGTTTAGACCGTACTTCAGACGGGGTGATTAGAGTGATATTACATCATGAGCTAGACCCATGAGGGTTAGACTCACGTGGACATTGAGTTGTGAGGTGCTGGATCTGGTTGCACATGGAAAGGTCGCGAGGAAATGATTAAGCTCCCTGAGTGGAAAACTTTAGAATTCCCCTAGAACCGTATGCGAACCACCTTGTGACGTGTAAATAATCTTGTCTTCCCAGGAAGTGGAAGTGAGACCATTAGGCCGAGGGTCCTGTGATGGGGGTTTGATAGACTGGGCAATGATATGCTAACAGATAACCACCTGACGAACTTCGGTAAGGTGAGGTCGTCACTGTTACCACGTTGGAGAAAGACTTGATGGATATGTGTATTTGTGGCATCGGTTGGGAATGACTGGTACTGTAAATCAGAATTTGTTTGAAATGATACTTTTAGTCCAGACCAAGAGGTTGAGGTCTAAAGTTGGCTATAAGAAGTGGTAATTGTAGACCACTAATTTTGTTTAGAAACGGTATTTGAAGACCGAGGGCATCCTCGTGAAGTGAGTCAGATTTGATTTATGACTCTAGAAAGTCTGAGACAAGGATTGTGGACTTGAAAGACTCAGGAGAGGTCAATAAAACCTTCAAGGGTGTGCCCTATGGAAATGATGAGTGGGTCCAAGAGGCCAGACATATATAGATATTTTCTGAGGAGAGGTGCCCCATGATGAGAGGGATTGTTTTCCCCAAGTCTCTGAACACGGAGTACGTTGGCCCATGATATCGACGATAGCGATGATCAGGTAATGTGATGCTTGTACTACAAGACTTAACGTAATGCACTTGGGTGTAAATGGTTTGAATACCCCTCGTGTAGTGAATAAGTGTCTAGAGCCTAGTTGCTCATGTGAAAAATGCTAGCCACCTTTTATGGATGGTTGTGGGCTAGTAAGATATCTCGGACTCCTTGGATTATTTATGCGCTCGATTGCATGATGGTCTAGATTGTTACTTCATGCCTTATGAGTAAAAGCTTTATTTTTGTGTATGGATTCCATTTTGTTTACTGATGCAATTATGATGCAAAAGGTATGTGGAATTACTTTATGATGGTTTGAGAGATATGATTCTCTAGTATGATGGAGAAACTGATGTTGAATGAGAGGGCTTTGATTTGACATGAAAGGAGTAGTCTGGCTAGATATAATTTGTTGTATGGGAATCAGTTGGCATGGATATGAATGACAAGGAGCATTATGAAATGCAAAAGCCAAGCCATAGATGAAATTCCCAAGGCAATTGAAGCCTATCTCCTAATGTCAACCGCAAATGGAATAATAGTTGTGAATATATGTGGAAATTGCTATGCATGCTATTTTATTAGAAATCTAGCATTTGTTTGATCAAATTGCTCATTGTATCTACCATGGCATTCCATCTACACAAATTCAAGTTAGACTCAGAGTCGATCAACTTTGAAGTGAATAAGAGGATGCGTAGATTGAGCATTTGGATATTTTAACACTAGAGTGGAGTGGTTGTCAAATGGGTAGAGAGGATATGAGTATAATACCTCCCCCATTGGAACTCCCTAGTGTAGTACATGTACTCCTTGTTGGAGATTGATGTGTGATATCTTTTGAGGAGTAGTATACCCTCATGTTAGTGATTATTTCTTCTCTTAGCCTCCTGTTGGGCAATTGTAAGCAGGAGATTGGAGATAGATTCGTCTCAAGCTTCATCCCTCTCGAATTTTCTCTCCCCAAAAGTAATCCTTTTGCTCTTCCACCTTTCTTGGTATTTTTGTTGGGATAATCCTGAGTGGAATGGAGCTTGGAAGCGATGTTTATGTGGGAAGGAGAAATATCCATGGATTTGAGTAGGGAGTTGGTGTTCAAAGCTTTTCAGGGGTTAGATTTTCCCTGCTATGAGATGGTGTCATGATTTGCATAGCCTCTCTTACATCCCATTCCATATAGAACCATGTGGTACGAGTAGTCATGGTTGTGATTTTGCTTTAGCGGTAGATTATGTTACGATTGGAGTGGGGGAAACAACGTGCAATTGGCCGTTTGAGGGGTTTGACCCCTTCCATGGATGGACACCTATGACCATATTGTAGCATTTTCTACATTTCTGTGTTGAGACACATAACGTTGTCCACGTTGGATACGTGTCGAGCCGCTTTACGTAGGCCACATCTGTATGGTCAAGCTTTTGTCACGGCTGATCATGGTCAGGTCACGGTTGATCACGGCTAGGTCACTGCGGATCATGGTCAGGTCACGGCTGATCACGGTCAGGTCTTGTCTGATCACAGTTCGGTCACGGCTGATCATGGTCTCGTCACGGTCTGGTCACACCGTGGTCACAGTCTAGTCATGGCCAGTCAAGGTGGATCACGGTCATGTCACGACTGATCACGGTCACGTCACGGCTGATCATGGCCAGGTCATGGCTAATCATGGTCAGGTCATAGCAGGTCACAGTTTGGTCTTGGGTGATTACTGTTAGGTCATGGCTGATCACGAACTGGTTACAGTTGATCACGGTCCGGTCACAGCTTATAACAGTCTGGTCATGGCTGATCACGGTTTGATCACGAACTGGTCATGGGACCGGTTAAGGATGTCACAGACATGTGTTAGTGTCTTCAACTACACTATGGACAAAGTATTGTGGGTGACAGTCAGGTAATGGATGGGTTAGGAAGGGTATCACTGTCCGCAGGACAGGTTTTTTCTGTCGGAGGGATGAGCTTCGTTGACAATAGGATGGGTAAAATAAAATTGTCATTCAGTCAAAGCACGGGCATGTCTGATTTGCTCGTCCGCGCTTGAGCATCTTCATTTACACTATGGACACCGCCTAGTGGGTGCGATACAAATCTCGGACATGTATCTCTGTCCACGGGATGGGTTTTTACTATCCGCGGGACGGATATCGCTGTCAGTAGGACGGGTTGCACCGTCTGAGGGACGGGATACGGACGATTAAATCAAAATTGTCACTCTAACAGAGAACGAGCATGTCTGGCGTGCTTGTCTGCGCTTGAGCACCGTTTGCTACACTATGGACAGGGTTTTGTCCGTGCGGGACCGGTCACGGATAGGTGACACTGTCCACGGGATGGGTTTTGACGGTCCGAGGGATGGGTATCGCTCTTTGTAGGACGAGTTTAACCGTCCGAAGACGGGTCGCGGAAAGTAAAATGAAATATTCGCCTTCTCAAGACAAGGCCTGTTTGGCATGCTCTTCTGTGCTTGAACAACTTTATCTTTCATAAGGATCATTTTTGTTGCCTCGATCGACTAGCGAATTGATATCAGTTTGACTTGCCTCTACCCCCTCTGCGCCTCAGGGTACTGTTAGGTGGCAGTACTCTCTTAACAGAGCAATTCCCGACACTCTGTACTCAAAGGAACTATGGTCAATTAGGAAGGACACAATGGTCGACCCCAACAGGGCTCGTCCGCTACACGATTGAGCTGGACATCACGCATACGCAGGTACGACTCTCGGTAACGGATATCTCTGCTTTTGCATCGATGAAGAATGTAGCGAAATGCGATACTTGGTCACGGCTTATTACGGTCTGGTCAAGGCTAATCAGGGTCTGGTCTCGGCAAGGGCATATTTGGGGTTCTCGTCCCTATTTTAACAGTTTTAGCAACATTATGGATGGATCATAGTTGGTAATGAACTGGTTACGGACAGGTCATGGTCTAGTATTGGCTGGTCACGGTAAGGTCACCGCTGATCATGGTCAGGTCACGGTCTGATCATGGCTGATCATAGTGAGGACACGGTTTGGTCAGTGTTGATCACGATCAGGTCACGGCTAATCATGGTCTAGTCACGACTGATTACGATCAGGTCACGGTTTGGTCAGGACTGATTATGGTCAGGTTACGGCTGATCATGGTTCGGTCACAGCTGATCACAATCTCATCACATCTGATCACGGTTAGGTCACGGTTCATCAGGTTTAGGTCATGTCACGCCTGATCATGGTCAGGTCACGGTCTGGTCATGGCTGATCATGGTCCGGTCATGACTGATCACGGTCTTGTCACGGCTGGTCATGACTTGGTCACGGTCTGGTCATGGCTGGTCTCGGTCTGGTCACACTGGATCACGGTCTGGTCTCGCTCTGGTTGAAAAGGAGGCTCCATGCATATCTTGTAGTGTATAGCCTATCACATTAGAGCATGTCGACTCCGTTGCAAGTGTGATGGTCGTTTCAGTAAATTGGGTAGATACCTAAGTGCGGAATGTGAGACAGACGGGTAGTGAACAAGTCATACAGAACTCATGGATGGAAAAAATTCATCCAAAGGGTTGAGGCAGTATGGTTGTAGAGTAAGAAGACAGTTCAAGGATGCATTATGGCAATCATCCAATGCGTGAGCAAGAGGATGATCTCGTTCGAGGGGTTGTAGTGTCCTCATTAATGAATGGAAAGTTGAGAGCATTATTATTCTAACCTTCTAGCATTCCATCGCTCACTTAGCCTATGGACGACCTTGGAATAGGCAAAGCGGTTGAGGGAAGGATTGGGATGGACTATGTAATACCCTGACCCGAATTTAAGTGCAATCAGTATGATAAATCATATTTTGACCAATTAATCTCGAAGATTTCGGTTAGGGCTTTACGAAAAGCCCAGTTTTGGCCCAGTCAGAGCTCAAAAGCTCGATGATCCAGCTCATCTAGTTAGAGGGGCAAAATGGTAATTTCCCATTTACAGTATTATTTCTTCTATGTATGTAATAATTTGATTATTGATGAATGATATTGATTTCTTTAATCAAGGATTTTAATTTATGATTACAGTGTTACTTTATTTTTAGAAAATATTGTTTAAAAGTACCCGAAAAGGCCCCGTAAGTGAAGAAATAAATATTTTAGATGATTTCAGAAATGAGAAAATTTTTAAGAAAAATATGTGATTCTAGACCTTTTTATAACGGTGTAGTTTATTTCTTCAAATTTTGAAAATAAAGGTTTTAAACCCGTTTATTAATTACAAGTTAAATTAAGTAAATAGTGTCAAAATGTGGATTTTGTTTAAATCTATGGTTTTTAATGAAATTTAAATCTCCAGAATTTTATGATAAGTAGAGTTTATAAACCCAACATTTTTGTTAAGTTGGATTAAATTAATCAAGTTGATTAAACCATTTTTTAGTTAAAGTTTGATTTAAGACAAAACTGGACTTATTTGCAAAACATGCTAGAAGGACTTATCTGCAAAATATTTATATTGCTTTACTGTTGCCACCACTACGTGGCCGTACCGACCCATGCAGACGCCCGTGGGTTGCCGGTGATGTATCCATCACTTGGGCTGGTTGGAGGGTTTATAAATTCTACCCTCCTCCCAGCTGGATTCTTCCCAGATCAAATTTAACTCTCTGTGAAAACTAGACCAAACCACTCCCTTTCTGCTTTTCAAATTTTTATCGTAGCTTGGAAGAGGAAGATTTTCAAATTTTGGATTTTCAATCCCAGAGCTCAAGTGAAGGTAACCTCTGTGTTCCTTTTCAAATTCTAATCGGTTTAAAATCAAACAGAAGTAAAACCGATCAAGTTTTGAGTGTGTAATTTGGATTTAAAGTTTAAGGAAAAATTTGGAAATTCTTGTGTAACACTGGTTTTTATGTTAAAACGGATGTTTTAAATCAGTGTTAAGGTTTTAATTTATTTCCTATGTCAAGAGGACTTACTGAGGAGTCCATCTGACCAGTGAGAAGTGAAAAACGAACCCAGAAAACCCACCATTTCTGGATTCGTATTTCACTCAACTGTTGCCGTTACTTTCTAATGTTACAAACAGATGAAGAAGACGACTCTCGAAAGGTTCGAGAGTTGGGCTTCGGACGTTCCGAGCTTCGGTTCAGGATTCCGAAGTGTCCAGAGGCTAACCGTTTCTCCCGCCTCTGCTGACGGGATGTTCCAAGTCTGTTCGGAAGATCCGAATTGCTAGGAAGTTCCAAACTTTCCTCGGGAAGATCCGAGACACACCATGACCCATAGAATGTTCTGTTTTCTGTTTTCGGCTAGGAAACACCCTCGGACGTTCTGAGACATGAGCCTCGGACGTTTCGAAGGATAGAACCATGTTCCAAAGGTTTTGTGGACCAGTTTTAGGCAGTGGCTCGGAAAGTCCGAAGCCACAGTGTCAAGTTCCGAGGCATGTTCCGAGGAGCCCAGTTTTGAATTGTAAAATTTGGTTTGTTTTTAGGTTGCTTGTTTTAGATCCTAGGTTTTAATGTGATGTTTAAACCCCTCTTTGATAAATGAAAATGATACTAACCCCTTTCTCTTAGTACTATAGTGTATATACTTATTATATTCACTTTTAGGCCGATACTCTCTATCTGTGGCTGACTCAGCCCGATAGCTATCTGTAGAAGTACGATTTCCTTCTCCTTTCGGTAGAAAAGAAGGGTTCGGGCACTGAGTGACCTCTAGGCCTAACTCGCTATAAGAGAAGTGGCCTGAGCACCTTATACCTCTAGGTCTAACTCAATACGTCAACCTGATCATGTCCAAAAGACAATATGAGAAGTGGCCTAAGCACCCTATTGTACATTGTTGATTTTTGTAACTTAAGATGGTTGCTAAGCCAATGGAAATTTTTGGAAAATAAGATATGAAATAATATGGTGGCCTGAGCCCGATAGCTATCTGTAGATGTGCGATTTCCTTCGCCGTTCGGTAGAAAAGAAGGGTCCGGGCACTGAGTGACCTCTAGGCCTAGCTCTCTATAAGAGAAGTGGCCTGAACAACTTATACCTCTAGGCCTAACTCAATACGTCAACCTGATCATGTCCAAAAGACAATATGAGAAGTGGCCTCAGCACCCAATTGTATATTGTTGATTTTTGTAACTTAAAATGGTTGCTAACCCAATGGAAATTTTCGGAAAATAAGATATGAAATAATATGAGTATGTATTGCTTTGTATGCTTGTATATTGACTGATTATTGTTTGTATATCTGTTTGCTTGGCAGATACTTCGATACCACACATTTTCGGTGAGAAGACTTAACACTGCAGTAAAAGTAAATCAGGTTAAAAAGGACCTAGTGCAATGAGTGGTTTTAAAGATCTGTTTTGATGAACCCACTTACATGCCTATACAGTTGCACTAATGTGAAGAGTGGTTATGATGTTAATCATATATGATGATGCTTATCAGTTGTGATGATATAAATACTACTTCCTCGTACCCTTAACTACTGAACTATTACCGGCCTTGGGCGTGTCGGTTTACGTCTACTAGACCAGGTGTGTCGTCAGTTGCTGACCTCGGGTGTGTCGGTACCGGCCTTCGGTGTGCCAGGGATGTACTTGCAAGATGGTATTTTGACCGTATCGGGACTTAATACTAATGGTCTCAGCTTAGTATTTAGGTGTTACGGTGGATGTCAGCAGTTATGGAATGATGTTGAGATTTTGGCAAGATAAAACTATTATGTTGATAATATTGATTTTGGTTAACTTGATGTTCAATAAACTGCACTGTTATCACTGGGCTAGTTAGCTCACATTTCAGGAGATGTACCCGAAGAGGAGGAACCTCCATATCGAGCTTAGGAAGGATAAGTTGTGGCGTTGCCTTGGGTTTCCCACGGACGGGAACTTGTTGTTGATGTTTTGTTCTTTGGAACCATAATTTGTGTAAAGTACCATATGTGGTACTTATTATGTGTTGGCTTGTTTAAACCACTATGTGACTGCAGTTACTTTGATTTGATTAACAAATATTTTGTTTATGGCAATATGTGATTGTATGTTATGTGTATGCGTGTGGGCAGGCTTATAGTTTATGTGTAAGTCCACATGATTAGAACATATGTGGCTTTTATTTCTGGGCCTAACTTTTGATCTAGCCCAGTTATAAGTCTTGAAATTAGCTTAAAAAAAAAAAAAGTTAGCGTTCTGGGCCCACTTCCGGGTCAGGGCCTTACAGACTGGGGCCAAAGAATGATGAGATATGACAACTTTTGCACATTTGTTAGCGGACGGTAAAATTGGTGTGCTCTTCCTTGTTTGAAAAGCTTCAGCTACATTATGGATAGGTCTTAATGAGTTTCGGACGGGTATCATGATGGTTTCACTGTCTTGCATCGTCTACTGGACAGGTAGTGGGTTATAAATGAAATTTTCATCTGCCATGACAAGAGAATGTTTGGCGTGCTAGCCCATGTTTGAGAAGCTTCAACTAACATGTATGGGATGTGGTTTCCGGAAAGATAGTAGATGGGTGAGAACGACTTTCACTGTCCTGAACCATCGTTGGGACAGGTAACGGATGGTAAAATTGAACTCTCGTCCTGCCAAAGTAAGGACATGTTTGGCGTGCTCGTCCGTGTTTTCGCAGCTTTAGCCACATTATGGATGGATCATAGTTGGTAACGAACTGGTCACGGGTAGGTCATGGTCTAGAGTTAGATGGTCACGAACAGGTCAAGGCTGATCATGGTCAGGTCACGATCCGATCACGGTTGATCACGGTCAGGTCACGGCTGATTAGTGTCAGGTCACGGTCTAGTCACAACTGATCACAGGCTGGTCACGGCCAGGTCACTGCTGATTACGATTAGATCACGATCGGTCACGGTCTGGTCATGGCTGATCATGGTCTCGTGATGGTCTAGTCACGACTTGGTCACGGTCTGGTCATGATCAGGTCACAGACTGTCACGGCTGATCTCGGTCGGGTCACGGTTGGTCAGGGTGAGGTCAAGGTCTTGTCATTACTGATCATGGTCAGGTCATGGTCAGGTCACGGTTCGGTCACGGCTGGTCATGGTTAGGTCACGGCTGATCACGGTCAGGTTTTGTCTGATCACGGTCCGGTCACAGCTGGTCATGGTCAAGTCATAGTCTGGTCACGACTTGGTCACGGTCTAGTTATGGCTGGTCACGGTCTAGTCATGGCGGATCACAGTCGGGTCACGGCTGATCGCAATCACGTCACGGCTAGTCACGGTTTGGTCATGGCTTATCATGGTCAGGTCATGGTTGATCACGGTCAGGTGACAGCCGGTCACGACTGATCATGGTCAGGTCACTGCTGATCACGATCAGGTCTTGGCTGATCACGGTCGGTCACGTCTGATCATAGTCAGGTCTTGGCCAATCACGGTCACATCATATCTGATCACAGTCAAGTCATGGCTTATCACGGTCCAGTCGGGGTTTGGTCACGGGTGATTGCTGTCAGGTCATGGCTGATCACGGACTGGTCGCGGTTGATCACAGTCTGGTCATGACTTATCACTGTCTGTCATGGTTGATCATGGTCACGAGCTGGTCATGGGACAGGTTAAGGATGGGTTACGGAGGATGTGAGTGTCTTCAGGTACACTATGGACAAAGTATTGTGGGTGACAGTAACAGATGGGTTAGGACGGGTATCATTGTCCGCAGGACAGGTTTTGTTGGTCCGCAGATAGGTTTTGTTGGTCCGCGGGTCGAGAAACGGATGATAAAATAAAATTGGCGTTCTGCTAGAGCACGGGCATGTTTGGCGTGCTCGTCTGCACTTCAGCATCCTCAACTACACTATGGACACCTCCTTGTGGGTGCGGTACGAGTCTCGGACGTGTATCTCTATCCGCGGGACGGGTTTTGACCATCCGCGGGACGGGTATCGCTGTCAGTAGGATGGGTTTCACCGTCCGCGGGACGGGATACGCACTATAAATCAAAATTGTCTCTCTAACAGAGCACGTGCATATTTGGAATGCTCGTCCTCGCTTGAGCACCTTCTACTAAACTATGGACAGGGTCTTGTGGGTACGGGACTGGTCACAGACGGTTGACACCGTCATCGAGATGGGTTTTGACTGTCCTCAGGATGTGTATCGGTGTCTGTTGGACGAGTTTTACCGTCCGCGAATGGGTCACGGACACTAAAATGAATTACTTGTCTTGTCAAGACAAGTCGTGTTTGGCATGCGCGTCTGTGCTTGAGTAGCTTTATCTTTCACAAGGATCATTTTCGTTGCCTCAATCGACCAGCGAATCGATATTAGTTTGACTTGCCTCTGCTGCCTCTGCACCTCGCGATACGGTCTGGTCGAAGAACTCTCTTAACAGAGCAACTCCCGGCGCTCTGAGCACCAAGGAACTGTGGTCAATCGGGACGGACGCAGTGGGTGAATCAGACGGGGCTCGCACGCTGCACGATTGAACTGAACATCTCGCGTGCGTTGGTACGACTCTTGGCAACAGATATCTCGGCTCTCGTATCGATGAAGAATGTATCGAAATGTAATACTTGGTCACAGCTAATCACAGTATGGTCACGGTGATCACAGTTTCGTCATGGCAAGGGCATATTTGGGGTGATCGTCCGTGTTTTAACAGCTTTAGCAACATTAAGGATGGATCATAGTTGGTAATGAACTAGTCACGGGCAGGTCATGGTCTTGTATTGGCTGGTGACGTTCAGGTCACTGCTGATCACGGTCGAGTCACGGTCCGATCATGGCTGATCACGTTGAGGTCACGGTTTGGTCACAGTTGATCACTATTTTGTCACGGCTGATCATGGTTAGGTCACGGTCTTGGCACAACTGGTCAATGTCAGGTCACGGTCGATCACGGTTCGGTCATGGCTGTTTATGGTTAGGTCACTGGTAATCATGGTCAGGTCTTCGCTTATCATGGTTCGGTTACAGTTAATCACGGTCCGGTCACGACTTGAATTATATTTCCTACCCGACTAAGGGCAGAATCCACCGCAGATGACTTGAATACGTGACCTGGTCACGGTCTGGCCACGGTCAGGTCACAGCTGATCACGGTCAGGTTACGGTTGATTAGGGTCAGGTCACGGTTGGTTCAGGTCAGGTCACGATTGGTCATGGTTAGGTCACAGTCTGGTCATGGATGATCATGGTCCGGTCACAGCTGATCATGGTTAGGTCACGGTTGATGACAGTCTGGTCTTGGCTGGTCACGGTCAGGTCACGATTAATCACGGTCTCGTCATGACTTGGTCACGGTTTGGTCATGGCTGGACATAGTCTAGTCACAATGGATCACGATCTCGTTTCAGTTGATCACGGTCTGTCACGGTCACGTCACGATAGATCAAGGTTAGGTCACGATCGATCACGGTTAGGTCACGGCTGGTCATGGCATATCACGGTCAAAGTCACGGTTTGCTCACGATTGATTATGGTTATGTCATGGTTGATCACGAACTGGTCACGACTTATCACGGTCTGATCATGGCTGATCATAGTTTGATCACGAACTGGTCATGGGACGGGTTAAGGATGGGTCACGGACGGGTGTTAGTGTGTTCAGCTACACTGTGTTCAAAGTCTTCTAGGTGCCAGTCAGGAAACGGATTGGTTAGGACAGGTTAAATGTCAGCAGGACGGGTTTTCTCTATCCGCGGGAAGGATTTCGTTGACAGTAGGACGATTTAACACGTCCGCGTGATGAGAAACAGACGCTAACATAAAATTGTTGTTCTGCTAGAGCAGGGGCATGTTTGGCGTGCTCGTCCGTGCTTTTGTGGACACGACATTGTGGGTACGATACAGGTCTCGGTCGTGTACATCTGTTCGCGGGACGGGTTTTGACTATCCGCTAGACAGGTATTGACGTCAGTAGGATGGTTTTGACCATCTACAAGACCGGAAATGGACAGTAAATCAATATTGTCGCTCTACCAGAGCAAGAGCATATTTGGCATGCTCGTCCGCTCTTGAGCACCTTCTACTACACTATGGACAGGGTCTTGTGAATGCGGGACGGGTCACGGAAGGGTAACACCGTCCAATGGACGGGTTTCGACTCCGCAAGATGGGTATCGATGTCCGCAGGATGGGTTTTACACTCCACGGACGGTTCGTGGACAGTAAAATGAAATATTCGTCTTGACAAGATAAGGGCGTGTTTTGCATGCTTGTCTTGAAAAACTTTATCTTTCATAAGGATCATTTTTATTGTCTTGATCAACCGGTGAATCGATATCAGTTTGACCTACCTCTACCCCTCTGCGCCTCGTGTTGCGGCCAGGTGGCAGAACTCTCTCAAAAGAGCAACTCCCGACTCTCTACGTGCCAAGGAACTGTCGTCAATTGGGACAGACGCAGTGGGAAACCCCGACAGTTTGCGCCCGCTGTACAATCAAACTGGACATCACGCGTGCATACGTACGACCCTCGGCAACGAATATCTCGACTCTCACATCAATGAAGGATGTAGCGAAATGCGATACTTGATCTCGGCTTATCACGGTCTGGTCAAGGTTGATCACAGTCTAGTCACGGCAAGGGCATGTTTGGGGTGCTCGTCCGTGTTTTAGCAGCTTTAGCTATATTATGGATGGATCATAGTTGGTAATGAGCTGGTCACGGGCAGGTCATGGTCTATTATTGGCTCGTCACGTTCAGCTCACGGCTGATCATGGTCAGGTCACGGTTGATCACGGTCAAGTCTTCGCTGATAACGGTCCGGTTATGTCTGATCACGGCCTGATCACGACTTGGTCATGGTCTGGCCACGACTTGAGTTAAATTTCCTACCGAACCGTGTGCAAAATCCTTCCCAAAAGACTTAAATAAGCGACAGGTATTGTAAGTGGCAGAGTGGCCTTGCTGCCACGATCCATTAAGATTCAACCTCCACTCACATCAATTCATCCCTCACCCCTCTACCGTTGAAGAAAGAGGCTCCATGCATATCCTGTAGTTGGTAGCCTATCACATTAGAACATGTCGACTCTGTGGCAAGTGTGATGGTCGTTTTGGTAAATTAGGTAGAGACCTAAGTGCGAAATGTGAGACAGTTCGGTTGCGGCAAGTCATACAAAACCCATGGATGGAAAAAAAATCATCTAAAGGGTTGAGCCAGATGGTTGTAGAGAAAGAAGACAGTTCAAGATGCATTATGGCAATCATCCAACGCGTGAGCAAGAACATGATCTCGTTCGAGGGGATGTAATGTCCACATTAACGAATGGAAAGTTGAGATCATTATTATTAAAACCTTCTGGCATTCCATCTCACCCTTAGCCTATGGACGACAATGGAAGAGGCAAAGCGATCGAGAGAAGGATTGGGATGGACTGGGGCCAAAGAATGATGAGATATGACAACTTTTGGACATTTTTCACCGAACAGTAAAATCGGCGTGCTCTTCCTTGGTTGAACAACTTCAGCTACATTATGGATCGGCCTTGATGGGTTTCAGATGGGTATCATGCTGGTTTCACTGTCCTGCACCGTCTGCGGGACTAGTAGCGGACTATAAAATGAAACTTTCATTTGCCATGACAAGAGAATGATTGGTGCGCTGTGTTTGAGAAGCTTCAGCTAACATGGATGGGATGTAGTGGTTTCCGGACAGATAGTAGATGGGTGAGAAAGAGTTTCACCGTCTTGAACCGCCGCTGGGTCGGGTAATGAACGGTAAAATTGAATTATTGTCTTGCCAACGCAAGGACATGTTTGGCTTGCTCGTTCGTCTTTAATGGATGATCATAGTTGGTAATGAACTGGTCACGAGTAGATCATGGTCTAGAATAAGCTCGTAACGGTCAGGTCACGGCTGATCACGGTCAAGTCACAGCTGATCAGTGCCAGGTCAAATGTCTGGTCACAACTGGTCACGGTCTGGTCACTACTAATCACAGTCAGGTCACGACCGGTCACGGTCTGGTCACAGCTGATCATGGTCTAGTCACGACCTGGTCACGGTCTGGTCACGATTAGGTCACAACCAGACCTGATCACGGGCATGTCATGGTTGATCAGGGTCAGGACACGGTCTGGTCATGACTAATCATGGTCAGGTCAAGTACTGGTCACTGTTAATCACGGTCCGATCACGACTGATCATGGTCAGGTTACGGCTGATCACGGTCAGGTCTTGTCTGATCACAATTCGGTCACAGCTGATCGCTGTCTCGCCACGGGCTTGTCACGACTTGGTCAAGGTCTAGACATGGCTGGTCACAGTCTGGTCACGGCTGATCTCGGTCTGGTCACGGCTGATCGCGGTGACATCACGGCTGATCACGGTCAGGTTAAGGCTGATCAGGGTAAGGTCGTGGTCGATCACGATCTGCCATGTCTTATCACAGTCAAGTCTTGGCTGATCACGGTTCGGTCAGGTTTGATTGTGGTCAAGTCATGGCTTATCATGGTCCAGTCATGGTTTGGTCACGGGTGATTACTGTCAGGTTGTTGCTGATCACGAACTGGTCACAGTTGATCACGGCTTATCACGGTCTGGTCATGGCTGATCACATTTTGATCACGAACTGGTCATGGGACCGGTTAAGGATGGGTCACTGACGGGTGGTAGTGTCTTCAACTACAATATGGACAAAGTATTGTGGGTGACAGTCAGGTAATGGATGGGTTGGGACGGGTATCACCGTCCGCAGGATTGGTTTTCTCACCCGGAGGGATGGGTTTTGTTGACAATAAGACGGTTTAACTCCTCTGCGGGAAGAGAAATGGACGGTAAAATAAAATTGTCGTTCTGCCAGAGCAAGAATATGTTTGGTGTTCTTGTCCGTGCTTGAGCATCTTCAGCTACACTATGGACACCGACTAGTGGGTGTCGTATGGGTCTTGAACGTGTATCTCTGTCCGCGGGACGAGTTTTGACTATCCGCGAGACGGGTATCGCTTCAGAAGGATGGACTGCACCGTCTGCCGGACGAGATATGGACGGAAATCAAAATTTTCGCTCTAATAGAGCACGGGCATGTTTGGTGTGCTCATCCACACTTGAGCACCTTTTACTACAGTATGGACAGGGTCTTCTAGGTGCGGGACAAGTCTTGACTGTCTGCATGATGGGTATCGCAGTCTGTAGGACATGTTTTACCGTTCGCAGATGGGTCGCAGACAGTGAAAAGAAATATTCGTCTTCTCAAGACAAGGTGTGTTTGGTAGGCTCGTCTGTGCTTGAGCAGGTTTATCTTTCATAAGGATCATTTTCGTTGCCACGATCGACCAATGAATCGATTTCAGTTTGACCTGCCTTTGTCCCTCTGCGCCTTGCGATGCGGTTAGGTTGCAGAACTCTCTTAACAGAGCAACTCCCAACGCTCTGTGCGCCAAGGAACTTTGGTCAATCGGGACGGAGACAGTGGTCGACCCCGACGGGGCTCACCTGATGCACGATTGAACCGGACATTAGGCGTGCGTAGGTACGACTCTCGTCAATTGGATATCTCGGCTCTCACATCGATGAAGAATGTAGTGAAATGCGATACTTGGTCATAACTTATCACGGTCTGGCTAGGGCTGATCATAGTCTGGCCACGGCAAGGGCATATTTAGGGTGCTCGTCCGTGTTTTAGCAAATTTAGCAACATTATGGATGGATCATAGTTGTTAATGAACTGGTCAAGGGCTAGTCATCGTCTAGTATTGGCTGGTCATAGTAAGGTCATGGCTGATCACCGTCAAGTCACGGTCCCATCACTGTGAGGTCACGGTTTGGTCACTATTGAGCACGGTCAGGTCACGACTGATGACGGTCCGATTACTACTGATCACGGTCTGGTCAGGGCCGGTCACGATTCGATCACAGCGGATCATGGTCAGGTCACGACTAATCACGGTCAGTTCTTGGCTGATCACAGTTCGGTCATGGCTGATCACGGTCTGGACACGGTCAGGTCACGGCTGATCATGGTCAGGTCACGGTTGATCAGGTTCAGATCAGGTCACGGCTGACAAGTCATACACGACTCATGCATGGAAAAAAATCATCCAAAGGGTTGAGGCAGTATGGTTGTAGACAAAGAAGACAGTTCTAGGATGCATTATGGCAATCAACCAACGCGTGAGTAAGAGGATGATCTCGTTCAAGGGGATGCAATGTCGTCATTAATGAATGGAAAGTTAAGAGCATTATTATTCAAACCTTTTGGCATTCCATCTCACCCTTAGCCTATGGACGAGCCTGGAATAAGCGAAGCGGTCAAGGGAAGGATTGGGATGGAATGGGGCCAATGAATGATGAGATATGACAACTTTTGGACATTTGTCACCGAATGGTAAAATCGGCGTGCTCTTTCATGTTTGGATAGCTTCAACTACATTATGAGTATGTTTTGATTGGTTTCGGACGGGTATCATGCTGGATTAACTGTCTTGCACCGTCTGCGGGACAGGTAGCGGAAGATAAAATGAAAATTTCATCTGCCATGACACAAGAATGTTTGGCGTGCTACCCCGTGTTTAAGAAGCTTCAGCAAACATGGACGGGATATAGTGGTTTTTGGACAAATAGTAGATGGGTCAGAACGAGTTTCACAGTCCTGAACCATCATTGAGACGGGTCACGACTTGATCACGTTCTAGTCAAGAACAGGTCATGATTTGGTCATGGTCAGATCACGGCCGGTCTGGGTCTCGTCACGGCTGATCACGATCTGGTCACGGTCTGGTCACGAGTTGGTCACGGTCTTGTCATGGTCAGGTCACAGCTGATCACGGTCAGGTCACTGTTGATCAAGGTCAGGTCACAGTCTGGTCACAGCTGATCACGGTCAGGTCACGGTTGATCAAGGTCAGGTCACGATCAGGTCACGGCTGATCATGGTTAGGTCATGGTCTGGCCACGGTTGATAACGGTCCAGTCACGGTTGATCATGGTCAGGTCACGGCTGATCACAGTCAGGTCACAGCGAGTCATGGCTGATCATGGTCAGGTCATGACTGATCACGGTCAGGTCACGGCTGATCACGGTTCGGTCTTGGCTGATTCCAATCCGGTCACGGCAGATCACGATCTCTTCACGGCTAGTCACATTCTGGTCATGACTTGGTCACGGTCTGGTCAAGGTCTGGTCATGGCGGATGACGATCTGTCACACTGATCATGGTCACGTCATGGCCGGTCACAGTCCGATCACAGTTGTTAGTGGTTAGGTTTCTTCTGATCACGGTCAGATCACGGCCGATCACGGCTGATCATGGTCAGGTCAAGGCTGATAATGGTCAGGTGATGGCTAATCACGATCAGGTCTTGGCCTATGACGGTCCGGTCACGTCTGATCACGGTCAGGTCTTGGCAGATCACGGTCTGGTCAGGACTTCGTCACTGTCTGGTCACGACTTGGAACTGTTAGGTTACGGTTGGTCAAAGGGGATTACGGTCAGGTCATGGTTGATCACTAACTCGTGACGGTCTGGTCACGACTTACCACGGTCTGATCATGGCTAATCAGTGTTTGATCACGAACTAAACGTGGGACCAGTTAAGAATGTGTCACGGACGGGTGTTAGTGTCTTCAGTTACACTATGGACAAAGTCTTGTGGGTGACAGTCAGGTAACGGATAGGTTAGGACGGGTGTCATTGTCCACAGGACGGGTTTTGTTTGTCCGCAGGACTGGTTTTGTTGACAGTTGGACAGGGTAACCCGTCCGGGGAAGAGAAACGGACGGTTACATGAAATTTTTGTTCTACAAGAGCACGGGCATGTTTGGTGTCTTTGTCCGCGCTTGAGCACCTTTAGCTACACTATGGACAAGGCGTTGTGGGCGCGGTATGGGTTTCGGACGTGTACCTTTGTCCGTGGGACGAGTTTTGACTATTCGCGGGACAAGTATCACTGTCAGTAGGGCGTGTTGCACCCTCCGCGAGTCGAGAAATGGACAGTGAATCAAAGTTGTCGCTTTGCTACAACATGGGCATGTTTGGCGTGCTCTTCCACACTTGACCACTTTCTGCTACACTATGGACAGGGTCTTGTACGAGCGGGACGGGTCACAGACGGGTAACACTGTCTCGGGACTGGTTTTGACAGTCCGTAGGATCGGTATCGCTGTCTGTAGGAGGATTTTTACAGTCCGCAGATGGGTCGCAAACAGTACAATGAAATATTCGTCTTGTCACGACAAGGCGTCTTTGGCGTGCTCGTCTGTGCTTGAGCAGCTTTACCATTCATAAGGATCATTTTCGTTGCCTCGATCGACCAGCGAATCGTTATCAATTTGACCTGCCTCTGCCTCTCCTCATCTTGGAGTTCGGTCAGGTGGCAGAACTCTCTTAACAGAGCAACTCCCTACTCTCTGCGCAACAAGGAACTGTGGTCAATCGGGACAGACACAGTGGTCGACCCCAATGGGGCTCGCCTGCTGTACGATTGTACCAGACATCACGAGTCCGTAGGTACGACTCTCGGTAATGGATATCTCGGTTCTCTATCGATGAGGAATGTAACGAAATGCGATACTTGGTCACTGCTTATCACGGCCTGGTCAGGGCTGATCATAGTTTGGTAGCGGCAAGGGCATATTGGAGGTGCTCGTCCGTGTTTTAGCAGCTTTAGAAACATTATGGATGGATCATTGTTGGTAATGAACTAGTCACGGTCTGGTCATCGTCTAGTATTGGCTGGTCAAGATAAGGTCACGGCTGATCACGATCAGGTCACGATCCCATCACGGTGAGGTCATGGTTTGGTCACTGTTGATCACGGTCAGTCACAACTGATCACGGTCTGGTCACGGCTGATCATGATCAGGTCACGATCACATCACGGTGAGATCATGGTTTGGTCACTGTTGATCACGGTCAGTCACAACTGATCACGGTCTGGTCACGACTGATCACGATCAAGTCACGCTAGTCACGGTTCGGTCACAGCTGATCATGGTCATGTCACGGCTAATCACGGTCAGTTCTTGGCTAATCACGGTTCGGTCACGGTTGATCACGGACTAGACACGGTCAGGTCACGGCTGATCAAAGTCAGGTCATGGTTGATCAGGTTCAGGTCAGGTCACGGTTGGTGTAGCTGATCATGGTCAGGTCACGGCTGATACAGTCAGTTCTTGGTTGATCACGGTCTGGTCACGACTGATCATGGTATCGTCACGGCTGGTCACGACTTGGTCACGGTCTGGTCTCGATCTGGTCACAGCGGATCATGGTCTGGTCTCTGTCTGTTCGAAAAAGAGGCTCCATGCATATCCTGTAGTCTGTAGCCTATCTCATTAAAGCATGTCGACACTGTTACAAGTGTGATGGTCGTTTCGGTAAATTGGATAGAGACTTAAGTACGGAATGAGAGACAGACTGGTAAGTCATACAAAACTCATGCGTGGAAAAAAAATCATCCAAAGGGTTGAGGAAGTATGGTTGTAGACAAAGAAGACAGTTCAAGGATGCATTATGGTAATCATCCAACGCGTGAGCAAGAGGATGATCTCGTTTGAGGGGATCTAATGTCCTCATTAATGAATGGAAAGTTGAGAGCATTATTATTCAAACCTTTTGGGATTCCATCTCCCCATTAACCTATAAACGACACTGAAATAGGCAAAGCGGTCAATGGAAGGATTGGGATGGACTTGGGCCAAAGAATGATGAGATATGACAACTTTTGGACATTTGTCACCGAATCGTAAAATCGGAGTGCTCTTTCATGTTTGAGTAGCTTCAGCTACATAATGGATATGTCTTGATGGGTTTTGGAGGGATATCATGCTGGATTCACTGTCCTGCACCGTCTGCGGGATAGGTAGTGGACGATAATTTTCATCTGCCATGACAAAAGAATGTTTGGCGTGCTACCCTGTGTCTGAGAAGCTTCAGTAAACTTGGACAGGATGTAGTGGTTTTCGGACAGATAGTAGATGGGTCAGAACGAGTTTCACTGTCCTGAACCGTCGTTGGGACGGGTCACGACTTGATCACGGTCTGGTCACGAACAGGTCACGGTCTAGTCATGACTGATCACGGTCAAGTCACGGTCGGTCCCGGTTTGGTCATGGCTGATCACGGTCTAGTCACAACTTGGTTACGGTCTTGTCATGGTCAAGTCACAGTCGATCACGGCTGATCACGGTCAGGTCACTGTCGATCAAGCTCAGGTCCTGGCTGATCACGGTTAGGTCATGGCTGATCAAGGTCAGGCCACGGTCTGGTCACGACTGATCATGGTTAGGTCACGGTCTGGTCACGATTGATTACGGTCTGGTCACAACTGATCATGGTTAGTTAAAGGGTGATTACGGTCAGGTCTTATCTGATCATGATCCGGTCACGGTCTCGTCATGACTTGGTAACAGTCTAGTCATGATGGATCACAGTTTGGTCAAAGTAGACCAAAGTCACGTCACGGCAGGTCACGGTTGATCTTGGTCAGGTCATAGCTAATCACGATCAGGTCACGGCCGATCACGGTCAGGTCACGGCCGATCACGACTGATCATAGTCAGGTCACGGCTGATCACGATTAAGTCTTGGATGATCACGATCCGGTCACGATTGATTACAGTCTCGTCACGGCTGGTCACGTCCTGGTCATGACTTGGTCACGGTCTGGTCAAGGTCTCGTCACGGCGGATGACGATCAATCACACCTGATCACGGTCACGTCATGCCGGTCACTCATGGCTGTTTATGTATGGTCACGTCTCTTCTGATCACGGTCAGGTTATGGCCGATCAAGGCTGATCATGGTCAGGTCACGGCTGACAATGGTCAAGTCATGGCTGATCATGATCAGGTCTTGGCCGATCACGATCCGGTCAAGTCTGATCACGGTTAGGTCTTGGCCGATCACGTTCTGGTCAGGACTTCGTCACGATTTGGTCACCACCTGTCACGGTCAGGTCACGATTTGGTCAGAGGGGATTACTGTTAGGTCATGGCTGATCACTAAACTGGTCACAGTCTGGTCACGGCTTATCACGGTCTGATCATGGCTGATCACGGTTTGATCACAAACTAAACATGGGACCGGTTAAGGATTGTCATGGACGGGTGTTAGTGCCTTCAGTCACATTGTGGACAAAGTCTTGTGGGTGACAGTCAGGCAACAGATAGGTTCGGATGGGTGTCACTTGTAAGATCCCGGATTTTTCAATGCAATATTATATTGGATTTTGACTATTTAAATTGTTTAATTTGTTGAATTTAAGATTTATGGATGAAATGGATTTTAAATGGGTAAATGGCCCAATTATGATCCAACGAATCATGGATAGGTTGATTTTAATTAATTGGGTAAATGTAGTTAATTGGGTCAATTACCCAATTGATACCCGATGGGTCAAGGTGAATGGATTTTGGGAAGTAAATGGGCAAGGGATTAATTTAATTGGGTCATGTACCCAATTAAGACCCAAGACATGGGATCCACCTCATCAAGTGAGGTGGCATATGAGTGACATGGCCAAGTGGTACCCAAATCCACTTCAATAAGTGAGGTGGCAAATGATTTAATGCACATGCATGGTCGGCTAACCATGGTTGACTTGGTCAACCATGGGTGAGTTCAAATGTGGTGAGTTGAATTATATTGAGTTGGAAATTAAAATCACTTGAGTTATATGGAAATGAGTTCAAGAAAATTAAGTGAGTTAAAGTGAGTTGGGATTGAGTTGAATGGGAAGTGAGTTCAAATAAGCAAGTGAGTGGAAGTGGAAATGGAAATGGAAGGGGCTCTTAGTGAGTCAAAGGGGGAGATGGAGGGTTTCCATCTCATGGAAACCCCCTAGGCATGCACGTTGGGAAGACCTAACTCAAGCCATGTGTCTCCTTGGTTAAACCAAGGGACACATGGGAAAGACCAAAAGTAATGAGGGTGGTTGAGAGGGTAGAGGGCTAGTTACAAAGGGCTCACACCAAACCCTTGGCCGATCCTCTCTCCCTCCCTCTTGAGCAAAAGAGTCCCATCTCCACTCCTATCTCCAATCTCGATCCTTCTCTCAACACCCTTAGCCGATTTGCATCACTAGGTAACATAGAGATTTCTTCTCTTCCCAATCTCTCTCTCTCCCTCCCATTTCGGCTCTAGACTTGGAGGAAGAAGAAAGCACTAAGGAAGGAGAGGGGCTGAAGATCAGACCTAAAGAAACGAAGGAGACACGGAAAGAAGGCAAGTCTTATGTATGAGGATAATGTAAGATTAAGATTAAGTTTAAAGAAACCATAGGGTCTGCCATGATGTGGCCGAACCTATGGGTTCTGGATTGGGTTGGAATGGATGGCTAAGTCGTATTAGAGCCATGGAATTGGTAATCCATTCAAGGAATGATAAATGTGGTAACAAACAACCAAAGGTTTGAATGCAAAACTATGTTGTAATAGTATAAGATTGGAGGAATTAGAGAAATAATCCTAGCCTTGGCTAGTGAGTAGAGTAAATCCATCTAAGAGTTACATGGATGATGTTTAAGATGTTGGAATAATATTAGGAGAGAATTTCATGAAGAAAGGAGGTACAAATATGCAAATAGAAAATACTGACAAAACAGTTAGTCGATTGAATCTTTGATTCAGTCAACTGAACTGGAGTTGGCTGTAACAGAAAACCAATTCTGGGAGTTTCAAATTCAGTCGACTGAACCATGTCTGGATTAAAATATAAGGGGTATAATGATGTTTCAGCCGACTGCATATGGGATTCAGTCGATTGAAAGAAGACATATCAAAGAAGTAAAGGGATCGGACGTGTTTCAACCGACTGAATATTAGATTCAGTAGACTGAAGGAATACTTGACAAACACGTAACCAGCTTGTTGATGATTCAGTCGATTGAATGCACACTGGCCGAACACACAATTTATCTGGTCCAAAGTCAGCCGACTGAATCTCTGATTCAGTCGACTAAAAGAAGATTGACCAGGAATACAAAAGGTTTGACTCAGAGTCAGCCGACTAAATCTGTGATTCAGTCAATTGGAAGAGAGCGAGTCCATGTATAAATAATACTGAGTCGGGTTTCAGCCTACTGAATGTGTATTTCAGTCGACTGAAAGTCTGCGATAAGGTAGAACACTTTAGCAGAGCGTGTTTCAGTCGACTGAATCCGATTGAAATAAAAAGTTGATTTTAAATTGATGTTTCCAGAAACTTAGGTCTAACTGGAAGGATGTAAGAGATGATTTAAATCAAATGGATAATTAAATTGATATATGTGTATGATTAAATTGATAAGGTAAAGAGGTGTGATTCACTTGCACGCAACGGTTAGCAATTGTTCGTGCAAAACAAGAAAAGGACAGTAAATCGGACTTGGGTAGGATTCCTACCTTGTTGAAACACTTTGGAATATGTACATGTAATGGTTTTTATTTCCATATTTGATGATCTATTTTGGTATCAAAATGCTTATGTTTTAATAATGGAATTTCAATGTTATTATGTAATTTAGTATCAAATAACATGTTTGCACTCACATCTCATGCATGGCATGGGAGGGAACATATGAGAGGAGTCCACGCTCCATTCGGGGTATCCGATAAACAAGCGTGGGGAGGGATCCGCACTGTTTCCGATTGATATACGGGAAATGGTATATGATGTTTGAAATGAAAACGCTCCGTTCGGTGGAACCGATAAGTCATACGTGGGGAGTCATGACAATGAATACCTTGATGTGGCTTGTTCATCAAGAGTCATCTATGTGTTTTGAGACATGGTTGATGGTGGGAAATCATTGGCATATGACACCCATGGCATGGCATTGAATTAGCATGATTTTGATATTATGTATCTATTTTGATTTTATATTAATCCCATGTGTATCACCCTACTCGGAATACCTATGGGGGTGTTGACTAATGCCCTACACCTTAGATGATGGTACAGGGAAAGGAACGGACGATGGACGCGAAAGGAGCCAAGCTTAGGAGCTTGGGCATTGCTTATTTTATTTAAGTTTTAACTTTGGACAATATATTTGAGTTAATTGCATTTTGGGACTGTAATAACTTGGAATTATCTTGCTATGGTTTGGTTCCATTTGGACATTTGAACTTAAGATAATTTATGTGATGGACTTCCTTGCTTAGAAATGGATAGGGATAGTAACTCTAATCTTATATTAATTCCGCCATGTATTTATTCTGCAAGTATAACTTTATGCGTGTGAACTGTTTTAGTAGACTCGGTCCACGCACACGTTCCGTTGGCCAGTTATGGATCGGGCTTTGGAAGCTCAGACTTAGGTCACGTCTTGGCGTCCCGCTCTCTCTCACTCTTTCTTTTAAAAAAGAATAGACTCTGATTTTCGGTGAGTGAAAAAGGGCGAGGCAATACATCACTGTCAGCAGGACGGGTTTTGTCTGTCCGCAGGATGGGTTTTGTCTGTCCGCAGGATGGGTTTTGTCTGTCCGTGGGACTGGTTTTGTTGACAGTAGCACAGGGTAACCGGTCCAGGGAAGAGAAACGGATGGTACATGAAAATTGTCGTTCTACAAGAGCACGGGCATGTTAGGGGTGTTTGTCCGCGCTTGAGCACCTTCAGCTATACTCTGGACAAGGCGTTGTGGGCGCGGTACGGGTTTCAGGTGTGTATATTTGTTCGTGGGACGAGTTTTGACTATCCATGGGACGGGTATCGCTGTCAGCAAGACGTATTGCACCGTCCGCTAGACATGTTTGGCGTGCTCATCTGCGCTTGAGCATCTTCAACTACACTATGGACACCGCCTAGTGGGTGCGGTACTGGTCTAGGACGTGTACCTTTTTTCGCCCGATGAGTTTTGACTATCCACGGGACGTTTACCGCGGTCAGTATGACGGGGTGCACCATCTGGGGGATGGGATACGGATGGTAAATCAAAATTGTCGCTCTAACAGAGCAAGGGCATGTTTGGCATGCTCATCCACACTTGAGCACCTTCTCCTACGCTATGGACAGGGTCTTGTTGCTGTGGGACCGGTCACAGATAGGTGATACCGTCCACGGGACGGGTTTTGACTATCTGCAAGATGGGTATCACAGTCTGTAGGACGAATTTTACAGTCCGCAGACGGGTCGCGGCCAGTAAAATGAAATATTCATCTTGTCAAAACAAGGCGTGTTTGGCATGCTCATCTATGCTTGAGCAGCTTTATCTTTCATAAGGATCATTCTCGTTGCCTTGATCGTCCAGCGAATCGATATATGTTTGACCTGCCTCTGCCCCCTCTACCCCTCGCCATGCGGTCAGGTGGCAGAACTCTTTTAACAGAGCAATTCCCGGCTCTCTGCGCACCAAGGAATTGTGGTCAATCGGGACGGACACAATGGTTGACCCCAAGGGGGTCGCCCGCCGCATGATTAAATCGAACATCACGCGTGCTTAGGTATGACTCTCAGCAACAGATATCTCAGCTCTCGCATTGATGAAGAATGTAGCGAAATACGATACTTGGTCACGGCTTATCACAGTCTGGTTAGGGCATATTACAGTTTGGTCACGGAAAGGGCATATTTGGGGTGATCGTTCGTGTTTTAGAAGCTTTAGCAACATTACGGATGGATCATAGTTGGTAATTAACATGGTCATGGTTTGGTCACGGTTGATCACGGTCAGGTCACAGCTGATCATGGTCAGGTCATGGTCTGGTCACGACTGATCACGGTCAGGTCACAGTTGATCACGGTTCGGTCACAGCTGATCATGGTCATGTCACAGCTGATCATGGTCATGTCACAGCTGATCATGGTCATGTCACGACTGATCATGGTCTAGTCACGACTGTCCGGTCTTGGTTAATCACGGTCCGGTCATGACTGATCACGGTCTGGTCACGGCTGATCATGGTCTGGTCACGGCTGATCACTGTCTGGTCACGGCTGATCACGGTCTGGTCACGGCTGATCACAGTCTAGTCACGACTTGAATTATATTTCCTACTGTTAGTCGAGCTAGCCCGATGTCTAGAATAGTCCTAGAGGGGGCTGAATAGGACTATGGAAGAATTTTAAATTTCTTTAAAATGTGAGTCAATTAATTGATTGGTCTTAATAAATTAATCCAATTTATCCCCAAATTGTGTGATTAAGATACAAGATAAAACACAAACACAATAATAAGAGGAGATGAGAAAAGATGAAATATCTTGACACGAAGATTTTTACGTGTTCGGTAACCTTGCCTATATCCACGCCTCAAGTACACCACTTGAGGATTCCACTAATTTTCTCCTTCACGGGTGGAGGACAAACCTATTATAACCCTTGATCTCCTTCACGGGTGAAGATCAAACCTTTACAACACTCGATCTTTTTCACTGTGAAGATTTGACAGATGACACACAAAAGAACACCTCTCTTGAGATTTCACAAGGGTTACACCAACCCTTCAAAATTTTCTCAATAAATAACGGAAAGAATAGTTTTTGAGAAATACCAAGAACACTAGCCTCGAGTTGCCTGAAGTAACTTCGGTGTGCTCTTGAATGTCATTCTCCTTGCTATGCTCCGTGGTGATGAGTAGATGCTCCGTTGAATATCAAACCAAAGATTAGGAGAAGAGGTTTAGGGAAGATAAATGGTTTTCCTATGAGAACAATCTATCCCTAAAGGTTCTTTCAAATACACACTCAAGAATAAGCCTAAGATGCTCAAGATTTACCTATGAGAGTTTTGAGTGTGTGAGATATTGAGTTCAAGAACTTTGGTAGTCTAACTATAGAGTTTTAATGCTTTTGAAATGATTGAGAGTCTTGAAAAATGTTAGAGAGGGTTATGATCATCGAGAATCAACCTTTGGAATGCCCTAAGGTCATACATTAAAAGTACTCTTGAAGATATGGCCGTTGGAAGTCGAAATCACAAGAATACAGCCGTTAAAAACTTCCCGTTGCGATTTCAGTAGACTGAACTTAAGATTTAGTCGATTGAAATGTCTAGAAATGACTGTTGAAACATCTGGACACAATTCAGCTGATTGAAATAAATATTCAGTCGACTGAAACATTTTCCGTCGACTGAAACATAGATTCAGCAGACTGAAACTCGACAGTTTTGTACAGTTCCACTAAAATGACCATAACTTGGGTTTCCAAATTTGATTTTTGGAGTTCTTAGCTTGTTAGAAAGCTCACTGAGAGATTTATCTACTCACCAAATTCGGTCCAATTTGAGATCCATTTGATACCTCAAATAATCTCTCAAAATGAGGGTATATGACAAAACTGTTTTGATCTGTTTTGTACCCTTTCATTGAAATGCTCATAACTTGAGCTATACATTTCCAAATTGGGTGTTCTTTGACTTTTTAAAAAGCTCTTTTAGTGCTCCATCAAATCATTAAAATATTACTAATACTTGGGAATATTTGATGGAAGAGAAATCTTTCCCAAAATAGAGCAAAATTCACCTAACCTAAGAAATCCAAATTAGTCCAACCAAATTTTAAGTTATGGATTCTAAGGTTTGTCCCAATGGTAATTCTAGGTCTTCTAAGTCATTCCTAAGGTCTAAATACCTATGTTTGTTGACATTCATGAAGTTCTTCCGATTTTGGTGTAATACCTTCCACATGACGTGTCTTCTGGAGCTTCAAACTTGATTTGACTATATAGGTTTTCCAGAGGCACGATCTTGACACCCGAACAAAATCAAGACAAGTCACACAAATTGACAACTCATTGTAATAGCCCAAATTGTTAAATCAACATTTATATGGCATTTAATTATTTTAATAATGGAAAAATTGGAATTGTGATGTTATGGATGTGAAATGGATCAAATTTTGGGGCAAAGGCCCAAGTATGGTCCAATGGACCATGGATTGGATGGAATTCATTTAATTGGTCAATGATGATTAATTGGGTCAAGAATGGTCAAATTGGGTCAAATACCCATTTGGGACCTAATGGGTCAAGATAGTTAAGCCCTAAGGTAAATGGATAGGAGGGAGTTTAATTGGGCCATGGGCCCAATGGTTATCGAATAAGAAGAATGGATTGCATTGGAAATTAAATCATCTAAGTTAATATTAATTAGACCTAAGTGACATGGCCAAATGGGACCCACCTCCATCTCACCACCAAGAATTGGTGGGGCCGGCCACCATGGTTGACTTGGTCAACCATGGGTGGATTTCATGGAGGGAATTTAATGAAATTAAATTAAGTGGAAATTAATTAACTTAATTTAATGATCAAATTAATTAAGTTGACTAAGCTAATCTAGTCATGGTCAAATGGTCAAAACCACTCTAAGAAACACAAACCACCCAAACAAACACAAAATAAACCATGTGCTTAAAGGTGGTGGTTTTATCCCAACCACCACCATTAAACACATTAAACTATGTGTGGTAGGTGGGAGTAATTAATGTTGGAATTAATTAACCAAATGAGATAATTCTCATCTCATTCTCCAACCCCCCTTCCATCTCATGTTGTCTCTCTCTTTGCTCCATCTCAAAACCGTCCCCTACACCAAGGAAGCAAGGAAGAAGAAAATTTAGAAGAGAAGAAAAGAGAAGGAAAGTACAAGTTTTGGGCCATCTCAAGATCAAAACTTGAAACCTTCCCTCCCCATCTCTCTCTCTCTCTCTCTCTCTCTCTCAATTCTAACCCTACCTTAGCCAAACCCAAACCTTGGAGACTCCATCTTGATCAAGCATCTTAACCCAAAGATCAAGGAGAAGAAGAGAAGAGAAGGCTAAGGAGATCAAGAGGAGAAAGAAAAGCCGGAGGAGTCGTCGGACTGTGAGTATTTCTTAAACAAGAGGTTACATTTTTAAAGATTTAAAAAGAGATCATGAAATCCATTTTTTCTTGGATTGGATGGTGGCCAAAAATATCATGGGCCTTGTATCTAAGATCCATCCAAAGATGAAGAAAGAAATGGATAAAATAGGAGAGATAAATTAAGAAAAAAAAAAGGATATTAAGGACATTATGTATTTAGATTTAATTAAATGGAAGTATGATTTTGAAGATTGGAAACCATGGAATATGATTAATGGTTTTAAAGATTTTGAATGTTTAAATGTTAGTGATTTTGTAAAGGGGTTTTAAATGAGAGAATCATGGGAGATGAAAATGATTTTAATGGCCTCAAAAAGAATGGTAGATGGGGATGAATCCTCTGGTGGTGTAATGATGGCTGTAAATGGGTTTAAAAGGATGAAAAATATGGAGTAGGTGTTATTAAATTGGAGGCTTAAAAGGATCAAATGATTGTAATTTTAAAGGGATCTTAGTGAAGAAAAGCATGGTAGGTTATTAAATGATTTTTAATGGGGTTTTAGTGAATGGAAACCATGGAATATGATTCATGATTTTTAAGATTTTAAATGATTAAATGTAAGTAATTTTTAAAGGGGTTTTTATGATGAAATTCATGGAAGAGGTAAATGGGTTGTATGGCCGAACCCTAGGGTGTTGTGTTGTAAATTTAAATGGATTTTTTAGTATGGTATGTAATGTTTTAAAGGGGTTGATTTTAAAGATGCTAAGACATGAGTGTTAAGCCATTAAGGGATCTAAGATGTGAATGATGTTTATGGCCTCAAAAGGCATGAATGGATAATGGACTCAATGTGATTTAAATGCATGATGTAAACCCCATGGGAAGATTTGATGAATTGGGTATTTTGGAACCATGAAATGAATAGAGAACATGGTTAAGTTAATGAAATTAATGTGGTTAAAATGCATAATGTAAATCCCCTCATGGGATGGTTGGTAGTAGATTCAAAATGTGCCAAAGGATTCAAGGAAAATGGGGAACAAAACATCATGGGTTCGGCCATGGTGTATGGTCGAACCCATGACCCACTTGTAGGTCATTCTATGTGCTAAACTTAGAATTATATAGGTAATTAGATAAATGGAAAATTAAATGAGTTAAGGACTGATTTGTTAAATGAATATATCATGGTCAATGGAACGTTAAGGGATCCAAGATTATGGATCAATTATGGGCTAAGTATGGGGTTTTGCATGTGTTTAAATAAATAAGGATTAGCTTAATTAAATGGCTAATTTTAATGATCATATGATATGGTTAATGGGAAATTAATGGATCTAAGTTTGTGATCAGTTAGGGACTTAATCATGGATAAAATATGGACTGATTTGGTAATATATAATAAGGTATTGGGACATCGCAAACGGTGCGCGATCGGCGGTCGGATTTATCGGACGAAAACGCAAAGGGACGCTAGTCGGTATTCGGTAGGATTCCTACCTTTTTGTAAGCCATGGATTATGTGTATGTGATGGTTTCCAAGTTTTATTTCGGTAATTATATGATTTATTTTAAGATGGGTTTTAAATACTATGGATTATATTTTAATGCTATGGATGATATTTTAAATGCTATGGATTATATTTTAATGCTATGGATGGTATTTTTAATGCTATGCATTATATTTCAATGCTATGGAATATATATTAAGGATATGAATTATATATATACTACATAGCATAATGCACTTACATCTCATGCATGGCATGGGTGGGAAAATAAAGAAACCGGAGTCCATGCTCCGTCGGGGCGACAGAGAAGCAAACATGGGGATAGCCTGAGGTGCTATAACCGGAGTCCATACTTCGTTGGGGCGACCGAGAAGCAAACATGGGGATAGCCTGAGGTGATATAACCGGAGTCCATGCTCCGTCAGGGCGGCCGAGAAGTAACATGGGGATAGCTTGATATGCTATAACCGGAGTCCATGCTCCGTCAGGGCGACCGAGAAACAAACATGGGGACACATTGACGAGGACTTGCCGTCAAGGGGGATATGATATTGTTTGATGATATGGATGATGGGTGGGACACATGACATAGGCACCCATGGCATGGCATTCATTTTATGGGATTTATCATATTAATATCTGTATGTTTGTTATCACTAATCCATGTGCTAGCCCTACTCGGAGTCCTACTGGGCGCGTTGTCTAATGCCCTACTTCTACCCTAGCTGATGACACAGGAGACGGCGGAAACGGTGGACGTGACGGGAGCCAAGCGTAGGAGCTTGGGGGAGCGGCTACTTTGTTTATTTAAGTTTTATTTTGGAAAAATTGTAATTTAAGTAGCTTAGCTTGTCGGCATGTAATAATTACTGTTTCTTGCTATGGTTTGGACTATACTCTGGACATTATCATTTTGAAATATAATTATGAACATAGGAGTATTTTAGTAATTTAATGATGTACCTTCCCTGCTATCTAAAAGTTGTAGGTTGCCCTTTATTGTAATTTCCGCACTTAGGGTAGTATTCCTCGAGCTCACTTCTGCGTGTGAGCCGTTTTTCGTGGACTTTGTTCCACTCACACGTAGGGTTGGCCAGTTAAGGGCCGGGCTTTAGAAGCTCGGACTTAACTAGCGTCGTGACGTCCGCACCCTTTGTCACTTAAAAAAAAAAAATAGACTCTGATATTCGGTGAAAAGGGGTAGGCGTTACACTCATGACTCAATCGGACACAGTCACGGAATTGACAACTCAGTCTGTCTCAGGGGAGGCAGATTTAACTTTTAAGCCAACACCTACCGGACGATCCATAGAATTCTTCGTAGACGACTTGAATATGTGACGGGATATTTTAAGCTGTAGAGTGGTCTTGCTGCCACGATCTACTAAGATTTAGGCTCAAGTTGCATCGATTCGTCCCTCCCCCCTCTTGCCGTCCAAAAAGAGGCCCCATGCATATCCTGTAGTGTGTAGCCTATCACATTAGAGCATGTCGACTCCGTTGCAAGTGTGATGGTCGTTTTGGTAAATTGGTTAGAGACCAAAAGTACGGAATGTGAGGCAGACAGGTAGCGGACAAGTCATACATAACTCATGGATGGAAAAAAATCATCGAAAGGGTTGAGGCAGTATGGTTGTAGAGAAAGAAGACAGTTCAATGATACACTATAGCAATCATCCAAAGCGTGAGCAAGAGGACGATCCCGTTCGAGGGGATGTAATGTCCTCGTTAATGAATGGAAAGTTGAGAGCATTATTATTCAAACCTTCTGGTATTCCATCTCACCTTTAGCATATGGACGACCTTGGAATAGGCAAAGCGGTCGAGGGAAGGATTGGGGCCAAAGAATGATGAGATATGACAACTTTTGGACATTTTTCACCCGACGGTAAAATAGATGTGCTCTTCCATGTTTGAACAACTTCAGCTACATCATGGATAGGTCTTGATGGGTTTCAGACGGGTATCACGCTGGTTTCACTATCCTGCATCGTCTGTGGAACCGGTAGCGAACGATAAAATAAAATTTTCATCTGCCATGACAAGAGAATATTTGGCGTGCTAGCCCGTGTTTGAAAAGCTTCAGCTAACATGGATGGGATGTAGTGGTTTCCAGACAGATAGTAGACGGGTGAGAACGAGTTTCACAGTCCTGAACCGTCGTTGGGACAGGTAATGGACTGTAAAATTGATTTGTCGTCCTGCCAAGGCAAAGCCATGTTTGGCGTGCTTGTCCATGCAGCTTTAGCTACATTATGGATGGATCATAGTTGGTAATGAACTTGTCACAAGCAAGTCATGGTTTAGAATCGGCTGGTCACAGTCAGGTCACAGCTGATCACGGTCAGGTCACAGCTGATCAAGGCTGATCACGGTCAGGTCAAGGCTGATCAGTGTCAGGTCACGGTCTGGTCACAACTAATCACAGTCTGGTCACGGCTAATCAAGATCAGGTCACGGCCGATCATAGTTTGGTCAAAGTCAGGTCACGACTTGGTCACGGTTAGGTCACAGCCAGTCATGGCTGGTCACGTTAGGTCACAGTTGATCAAAGTCAGGTCACGGTCTCGTCACGATTGATCATGGTCAGGTCACGGTTAATCCCGACCTAGACACGACTGTTCATGGTCAGGTCACGGCTGATCACGGGTTAAGTCTTATCTGATCACGGTCCGCTCACGGCTGATCACGATCTCGTCACGACTTGGACACGGTCTAGACATGGCTGGTCACAGCCTGGTCACGGCGGATCACGGTCTAGTCACGGCTGATAAGGGTAACGTCACGGTCAGTCACGGCTGATCATGGCCAGGTCACGGCCGGTCACGGCTGATATTGGTCAAGTCAAGGCTGACCATGGTCCGGTCACAACTGATCACAGTCAGGTCTTGGTCGATCACGGTCGGACACGTCTGATCACGGTCAGGTCTTGCCCGATCACGGTCCGGTCACGTCTGATCATGGTCAAGTCATGGTTAACAAGGTCTAGACACGATTTAGTCATGGGTGATTACTGCCAGGTCATGGCTGATCACGAACTGGTCACGGTTGATCACGGTCTGGTCACGGCTGGTCACGGTTTAATCACGAACTGCTCATGGGACTGGTTAAGGATGGGTCACGGACGGGTGTTAGTGTTTTCAGCTACACTATGGAAAAATTATTGTGGGTGATAGTCAGGAAACAGATGGGTTAGGACGGGTATCACTGTCCACAGGATTAGTTTTGTCCGTCCGAGGGACGGGTTTCGTTGACAACATGACGGGATAACCCGTACGCATGACGAGAAATAGACGGTAAAATAAAATTGTCATTCTACCAGAACACGGGCATGTTTGGCCTGCTCGTCCGTGCTTGAGCTTCTTCAGCTGCACTATGGACATTGCCTAGTGGGTGCGGTACGGGTCTCAGATGTGTATCTTTGTCCGCGGAACAGGTTTTAACCATCCGTTGGACGTTTATCGTTGTCAGTAGTAGGGGTTGCACCGTCTGCAGGACGGGATACGAACGGTAAATCAAAATCATCGCGCTAACAGAGCACGGGCATGTTTGCCCTGCTCGTCCGCACGTGAGCATCATCAGCTACACTATGGACACCGCCTAGTGGGTACGATACGAGTCTTGAACATGTATCTCTGCCCACAGGATGGGTTTTGACTATACGCGGGACGAGTATCACTGTCTGTAGGACGAGTTTCACATTCTGCAGGACGGGAAATGGACGGTAAATTAAAATAGTGCCAGAGCATGGGCATCTTTGGCCTGCTCGTCCTTGCTTGAGGACCTTCTACTACACTATGGACAGGGTCTTGTGGTCTAGGGACGGGTCATGGACTGGTAACATCATCCTAAGGATGCATTTTGACAGTCCGCAAGATGGATATCGTTGTCTGTAGGATGGGTTTTACCATCCTCGGACGGGTCATGGACAGTAAAATGAAATATTCGTCTTGTCAAGATAAGGGCATGTTTGGTATGCTCGTCTGTGCTTGAGCAGCTTTATCTTTCATAAGGATCATTTTCGTTGCCTCGATCAACCTTGGAATAGGCAAAGCGGTTGAGGGAAGGATTGGATGGACTAGGGCCAAAGAATGATGAGATACAACAACTTTTGGACATTTGTCACCGGACGGTAAAATTGGCGTGTTCTTCCTTGTTTGAACAGCTTCAGCTACATTATGGATAGGTCTTGATGGGTTTCGGTCTGGTATCGTGCTGGGTTCATTGTCCTGCACCATCTGCGGGACAGGTAGTGGACGTAAAATGAAATTTTCATCTACCATGACAAGAGAATGTTTGGAGTGCTAGTTCGTGTTTGAGAATCTTCAGCTCACATGGATGGGATGTATTTGTTTCCGGACAGATAATACATGGGTGAGAATGAGTTTCACCATCCTGAACCGTCGTTAGGATGGGTAATGGACGATAAAATTGAATTGTCGTCTTGCCAAGGGAAGGACATGTTTGGCGTGCTCGTCCGTGTTTTAGGAGCTTTAGCCACATTATGGATGGATCATAGTTGGTAATGAACTGGACACGGGCAGGCGATGGTCTAAAATCAACTGGTCAGGGTCAGGTCACGGCTGATCACTGTTAGGTCAAGGTCCGATCACGGCGGATCACGGTTAGGTCACGGCTGATCAGTGTCGAGTCACGGTCTAGCCACAACTGATCACGGTCTGGTCACGGTTAGGTCACGGTCTGGTAACGACTGATCACAGTCAGGTCACAGCCGGTTACGATCTGGTCACGGCTAATCACGGTCTGGTCATGGTCAGGTCACCGCCGGTCACGGTTGACCAGGGTCAGGTCAGGGTCTGGGCACAGTTGATCATGGCCAGGTCACAGTCTTGTCACGGTTAATCAAGGTCCAGTCACGGTTGATCATGGTTAGGTCACGGCTGATCACGGTCAGATCTTGTTTGATCACGGTCTGGTCAAGGCTGATCAGGGTCTCGTCATGGTCTAGTCACGACTTCATCACAGTCTAGTCATGGTTGGTCCCAGCTTGGTCACGGCGGATCACGATCTGGTCACGATTGATCATGGTCACGTTACGGCCGGTCACGGCTAAACAAAGGTCACGTCAAGGCTGGTCACGATCAAGTCACGGCTAATCACGGTCAGGTCACGACTGATCACGGTCAGGTCTTGGTCGATCACAGTCGGTCACGTCTAATTACCGTCAGGTCTTAGCGGATCACAGTCCTGTCGTGTCTAATCATGGCCAAGTCACGGTCTAGTCACGGTTTGGTCACGAGTGATTGTCGTCAGGTCATGGCTGATCACGAACTAGTCACATATGATCACGGTCTGGTCACGGCTTATCACAGTCTAGTCATGGCTGATCACGGTCTAATCATGAACTGGTCATAGGACCTGTTAAGGATTGGTCACGGACGTGTGTTAGTGTCTTCAGCTACACTAGGTAACGGATGGGTTAGGATGGGTATCACTGTCCGTAGGATTGGTTTCGTCCGTATGTGGGACGGGTTTCGTTAACTGTAGGACGAGTTAACCAGTTCGCGGGAGGAGAAACGGACGGTAAAATAAAATTGTCGTTTTCCCAGAGCACAGGCATGTTTGGCGTGCTCGTTCACGCTTGAGCATCTTCAACTACACTATGGACATCGCCTAGTGGGAGCGGTACGGGTCTCGGAGGTATACCTCTGTCCGCGGGATGGGTTTTGACTATCCGCGGGACGGGTATCACTGTCAGAAGGAGGGGTTGCACCGTCCATGAGAAAGGAAATGGACGATAAATTTAAATTGTCGTTCTAACAGAGCACGGGCAAGTTTGGAGTGCTCATTCGTACTTGAACACCTTCTACTACACTATGGACAGGGTCATGAGTGTTCGAGAAGGGTCACGGACTGGTAACATCATCCTCAGGATGGGTTTTGACTGTCCTCATGATGAGTATCATTGTCTGTAGGACGGGTTTTACCGTCTGAGGACGTGTCACGGATAGTAAAATGAAATATTCATCTTGTCAAGACAAGGGCGTGTTTGGCATGCACGTCTGTACTTGAGGAGTTTTATCTTTCATAGGGATCATTTTTGTTGCCTCGATCGACAGGCGAATCGATATTAGTTTGACCTGACTCTGCCCCTTCTGTGCCTCGTGGTGCGGTCAGGTGGCCGAACTCTCTTAACAGAGCAACTCCCGGCGCTCTGTGCGCCAAGGAACTATGGTCAATCGGGACGGATACAGCGGGCTACGATGACGGGGCGTACTCGTTGAACGATTGAACCAGACATCACGCGTGCGTACGTACTACTCTCGGCAACAAATATCTCGGCCCTCACATCGATGACGAATGTAGTAAAATGCGATACTTGGTCACGACTTATCACGTTCTGGTCAGGGCTGATCACAGTTTAGTCACGGCAAGGGCATGTTTGGGGTGCACGGTTGAGAGCATTATTATTCAAATCTTCTGGCCTTCCATCTCACCTTTAGCCTATGGACGACCCTGAAATAGGGAAAGCGGTCGAAGGAAGGATTGGGATGGACTGGGGCCAAAGAATGATGAGATATGATACTTTTGGACATTTGTTACTGGACGGTAGAATCGGCGTGCTCTTCCATGTTTGAACAGCTTCAGCTAAATTATGGATCGGTCATTCACCGTCTTGAATCGTCCTTGGGACTGGTAAAGGACAGTAAAATTGAATTGTCGTCCTGCCAAGGCAAGGACATGTTTGGCGTTGCCGTCCGTGTTTTAGTTGCTTTAGCGACATTATGGATGGATCATAGTTGGTAATGAACTGGTCACATGTAACGCCCCGTCCCGTTACGGTGCATTATCTCCGAAAAGTTTCAAAACATAACTAATGAATGCATATCGAGCTTTTTTTTTTATGAAACGGGATAACTATCTCCCGCTCAACAATTTGATAAAGGCCAAGACAAACATAATAAGCATAAGAAATAACCGACCTTTCAATATACTTATACAATCATCCAAACAAAAGATGTGATAATGAGTCCAGACAAACAAGAGTCTCTCGAAACTAGAGCATAAGCATAATATGGGATATTTAACTATTGCTACTCCTCTTCGAGTACCTCTTCAAAGGGCCCGCTTGGTCCCTCCGCAATCGAGGTACGTGAAAGGTAAGGGGTGAGCTAACCAACCCAATGAAGAGAATAATCATATAACATGTCAGCTACAACATCCCCATAACTCACAACTATCCTCCTCCAAGTCCGGTCACCCTACCAATAAAAATGGGAGATCTCATAATTCACAATGCCTCAACCGCCGGAATGCAACAAGGAAACCCGCATCTCCTTATGAGGGGCTTGACCGTTGGAGCATAACGGGGGAGCCAATCTCAAGGGCAGGCACCTCAACCGCTGGAACGCAACGGGGAAACCCGCATCTCCCTATAGGGGTCTCGACCGCCGGAGAGTAATGGGGAAGTCCTCCCAACAACCAAACTCATCACATCATCATAAGCATATACACATGTCAATAGTTCCTCCATCTCAACACCAACGGCACGTTGTCCGTTGCGGGTTATCCCCATGCATGCGCATGATATCATGATCATATTTAACAACATAAGTATATAACAAGATTTCAAAACACAAGTCCACATACTCATCGTGATCTCATTCACATATTATTAGTAAACACCCATCATCTTGTCAACAAGTCCCAAGCATCACATTCAAAATCCAGATGCATATCTCACTTTCAGCATAAATGCATTCACATGTCATAATTAAATGCACAACATGTTATCATTAAGTCCCTAACGTCATGTTCGACATCAAACGCATGTCTTATTCTCATCATAAATTCATTCACATATTATAGCGAATTACACATTTTATCAATAAGTTTCAAGCATCATGTTCAATATCCATTCGTCCGATCAAAATTTTCCATTTAATCACATATAGTTGACATGAGTGCACCCGAAAGGATCCATTGCCACAGATTCATTCAACAGTTCCCTTACCGAGTGGTTTAATAAGAGAAGGGCCCCACTCGAGTCATTCAATGTCCAAGGTTGAGGGTCAAATAGATGCGAATACATGCTAAAACAGTGATAAGTCCCCTCATAGAGTGCGTGGAGTCAAAAATCCGAAGCGAGCAAGCAGCTTGATGGGTTGAAGGGAGCTCAATCTGTTGAAACAAGGAAGAGCGAATAAGAAATTAAGGTGAAACAGTCTAAAACGAGGCTGGACTAACCAAAAAAAAAGGGTCTAAAGCTGGGATGGGCCCAAAACGGGCCAAACTGGGCCGGGCTTAAAATGGGACGGGCCTGAAACGGGCTTAAAATGGGATGGGTTGGCCTGCTGGAAGTGAGCAGAACCAGAACTGGCTGGGCCGAATCAAGTCTGGGCCTGTTTGGGCCGATCTGTTGGGCCAACAAAGGGGGGTCGAAACTGGGTCGAACCTAAAAAGGCTGGGCCGAGCCAAGCTGGGCCTGGCAACTGGGTCAACCAAAATCGAAGTTGAGTTGACTCAAAAGCACCGACTGAGTCGACTCGGTACCGGACTGAGCAACTCAGTCAGCTAAGTTAAAAAAAGGGGAAAAAGAGAGGGAAAACCGATGAAAACAAGGAAAAAGCGAGAAATCGGAGGAAAACGAGAAAAAATAGAGAAATTAGAGAAAAACCAGAGAAATCGGAGAGAGGAGGAGAAAAAGGGAAAAAGGGAACCTGGAAATGGTGGTGACGACGGAAGAGACGATAAATCGGCAGTTGGAGGCAGGAGAAGGGCTGAAACTGTGCATAAACACCACTGTAGAGGCGCGGGAGAAAGGGGAACGACGATGGCTTGGGTCGGCTGAGAAGAAAGAAGAAGAAGGAAGAAAGGAGAAGAGTGAGAGAAACAGAATGAAGGGGGTGCAGCGGAAGCCAAGAGGGAGAGAGGCAAGAGAGGCAAGAGGGGTAGCGGCACACTGTAGCTGGAAACGCTAGAGTGCAGCGCAAGCGGGACAAAAAGAGGTTTTAGGGTATGGGAGATTTTGGGTTTTAGGGTTTGAAACTCACTTTTCTTTTTCTTTTTGAAAACTCAGAAGAAAATCAAAACCCACCATTTTTATTTATATTATTTAAATGATAACATATTTTAAAATTAATCAAGAACTCGAAAACAAAAAGAAAATCGAACCCCGTAGGAGAAAGCTTGTGATTTTCAAGTGTTTTTCATGACAATATGCCTATCAATTACAAAATTACCAAATTGTCACTTCGAGTTCTCGAACTCGAAGTCAAGCAAATTGGGCCCCACTGCGGAGCCACACTCTTTACACTGCCTCCAAAACACGAAATACAATTCGAAAATCGACAAAACTCTTTAAGTTCCTGAAATATAGAGTCGGGTCATTACGTCACGGGCAGATCATAGTTTAGTATTGGCTGGCCACGGTCCGATCTTGGCTGATCACAGTCAGGTCACGGCTGATCAATGTCAGGTCACGGTCTGGTCACGGTCAGGTCACGGCCTGGTCACGGCTGATCACGGTCAGGTCACGCCTAATCATGGTCTCGTCACTGTCTCATCAAGACTTGGTCACAGTCAGGTCACAGCCGGTTACGGCTGATCACGGTCAGGTCACATTTGATCAGGGTCAAGTCACGATCTGGTCACTGCTGATCTGGGTTAGGTCACTGTTGATCACGATCCGGTCATGGCTGATCTTGATTAGGTCACGGCTGTTCACAGTCAGGTCTTGTCTGATCACGGTCTGGTCACAGCTGATCGCGGTCTAGTCTCGGTCTAGTCATGGCTGGTCAAGGTCTGGTCACGGGGGATCACGGTCGGGTCATGGTTGATCACGGTCTGGTCACAGCTGATCACGGCCAAGTCACGACCGGTCATAGCCTGGTCACGGCTAATCATGGTCAGGTCACGGCTGATCACGGTCAGGTCATGGCCGGTCACGACTGATCATGGTCAGGTCACGGCTGATCACGGTCAGGTCAGGGCTGATCACGGTCAGGTCTTTGCCGCTCACGATCGGTCATGTCTGATCACAATAAGGTAATGGCTTATCATGGTGTGGTCACGGGTTATTGTGTCTGGTCATGGCTGATCACAAACTGGTCACGGTCGAGCACGGTCTAGTCACGGCTTATCACGATCTGGTCATGGCTAATCACAGTGTAATGACCTGTCCCCAATTTTCTAAATTTTCGAAGAGATTTTCAGATCCTCTGAGTTGTTTTAGGGACCTTGGTAACAGTGAAGAGAGTGTGGGCGCCATGGTGGGCCCAATTCACCTGTTTTCGAGTTTGAGAACTCGAAGGGCATTTTGGTAATTTTATAATTATTGCGTATTTGTCATGAAAATTTGTTCAAAAGTCACACGTTTTCTCACCCGAGATCTTTCGGATTATTCCTTCGAGTTTTTCTTTCAAAAAAAAAAAAGCAGCAAAAACCCTAAACCCTAACCCTTATAACATACCCCTTTTCCGCGACACTGTAGTCGCTCATGTTACAGTGCCGCCGCTCTTCTCCCCAACCTCCCAGATGTGGTCTTCTTCTTTTTCTTCTTCTTCTTCTCCTCCCGCGCCGGTAAGCTTCTCCTCCTTCTCCTTCTCTCTCTCTCTCCCTCGGTTTCTCCTTCTTCTCCTTCCCTACCTCCGATCGCCCCCTCCTCCCTTCGTTTTCTCCCTTTTTCCTCTTTTCCCTTCTTCGATGTTTAGGGTTCTCTCCGTTTTCCCAGTTTTTCCCATTTCTTCTCTTTTCCTTTCTTAGATTATACTTGGTTTTCCTCTTTCCTTTTCTTCCTTTTTCTCTGCTTTTCCATGAAATCCTTTCTTTTCCCTCTTCTTTCCCTCTTTTCTCCTTTTCCTGGATTTCCTGGTTTTTTTCCCCCTTTCCCTCCAACTCGGCTTAGTACTGAGTCGCTCGACCTAATGCCTAGTCGACTTAGTTGAGTTTTGGTGCAGAGTCAACCCGGTCCTTGGGCTGGAGTGGCAACCTAGCCATTCGGCTCAGACCCGACCCGACCCAGACTTGGTCTGGCCTGACTCGACCCAGACCCAGTCCGGACCAACCCGAACCAGGCCCGATTTAGCCCAAACCCTGTCTGGTCCATGTCTAGCAAGCCCACGTTTTCAGCTCAATCCACCTTGGCCCAGTTTCCAGACCCGGCCCAGTTCTAGGCCCGTTTTCTCCCGACCTCCTTTTTGACCTATTTTGTTTTGATTACTTATTCGTTCTTCCTTCTTTCCACAAATTGAACTCCCTTCAACCCAACAAGTCGCTTACTCGCTTTGGACTTTCGGCTTCACACACACGGTGAGGGGACTTATCACTGTTTTAGCATGCATTCGCATTCATCCTCTAATCTTGGACATCGAGTGACCTGAATGGGACCCTTTCGTTTATTAAGTCACTCGGTAAGAAAACCATTGGAATGAATATGTGGCAAGGGATCCTTTCGGGTTCACCCAAGTCAATTATATGCGATTAATGTAAAATTTTGATTGAATGAATGTTTATGGATGCTTGAAAGTTGTTGAAAATATGTTTGTGTTTAATCATAACTCATATATGATATTATGATGAATGAGATAAGAGTAGATGGATGTTGAACACAATAGTTGGAAGATGTGGTGATGCTTTACGTGTTTACGCATAATATGCATATGTAATCGCGTGTTAGATATAGAAGTATGACTCTCTAAGTACTACTATGTGTCGTTGACTGCATGATGAGGCATGTTGTTGATATTGATGTCATGTCAGAACGTGTTGTATTGTCATACATGATCATGATACCATGTGCATGCATGAGAAGTTTTGTTTATGTGTATACATTCATGATGATGAGATGAGTTTGGTGGTTGGGAGGACTTCCCCGTTACACTCCGGCGGTCGAGACCTTGTTGTGTTCCGGCAGTCGAGGTACCTACCCTAGAGTTTGGTTCCCTCGGGCGTGGTCGAGGTAGTTTCCGACACGACTTGTGTGGGTGAGACAATTGTGTATTCTTTAGTCTCCCGATGATACTGGTAGGGAGACCGGGGTTCGTTGGAGGACCTAATGTGGACTTTGGAAATGATTTCTTGGATTTGGTTAATGGGATATCGGTTAATAGAGTAGTTAAGTACCGTAGGCATGGATGTTTTATTCACTTGTGATATTTACTACCCCTTTCATATGTGATCTATAACTACCTTGTTAATATGTGATATGTTCTTTAGCTGGGCTGTTTTGCTCACCCCTTACCTTTCAGGTGCCCCGACTGTGGAGGGGCCAAGCGGGCCCCTTGAGCAAATACCAGGAGAGGAGTAGCTTATGTTTATGCTATGTTTGATGTTTGAGAACTTTAGTCACATAGATTCAATCACATGTTTATTTGGATGACTATATAACCTATTGATCAGTTTACATTTGTGGTTAGTTGTGTTTATTCTAGTCTTGAACTTGTGGGTTATTGGACGGGGAGTAATTACCCCGTTTTTAAAAAAAAAAAATTACTGCTATTCTTATGCCTGACATCTATCTTTTGTAACATTCTGAGGTTTTTCAGAGATAACGCGCCCGTAACGAGATGGGGCGTTACAGTTGGTATCAGAGCACGGTTTAACTCTCGGATTGTGCATGGGTTAGAGATGGATGAGATGACAGCTAGAGATTGAGTGCATCCCCTGTATGGTAGGGTAGAGGTGGAACCGAGTTCTTGGGTAACGCGTAGATATTCTAGGTTTGTGTGATGTACCTAGTACGCATCCCTTGAGATAGTATGTTTGAGATATGTACTATTTTGGATTTCCGAATGTTAAGGTGTCTGACCTTCAGTATCTTTATGAAACAGGCAATGTCGAGATGCAACACCCGTTCGAATGGGGGAGGCCGTGGCAACGGCGATGCCGGTGCGACTAGGGTTCCTCCAGCAGGGGAGGGATCAGTGGTTCAGGATGGACTGGAGAGTTCGGCAGAGACGTCAGCCTTGAGACCCAGACCTGCGCAGGAGCCCATCAATCAGGGACAGCTGATGGAGATGTTGACTAGGATGGTGACCAACTTTGAGAGAGCTATGGAGAGGATGGTGGAGGGGACTATACAGGCCTTGTTGGAGCGGCAGACAACACCTCCTCTGCCTCCGCCTCCACCTCCACCTCCGCCCCGTCCACCACCACCTCCTCCACCTGGCGAGGTCTACCGCGAGACTAGGGAGATGGTTGCATTGAGGGAGTTTAAGCACCATTACCCCCGTGTGTTCAGAGGAGGGCCTGACCCAATTGCAGCAGAGGATTGGATCGTTGAGACCGGCAATCTCCTAGATACGCTGGCCGTCAGGGAGGGAGATCTACGGGTGACCTTGGCCGTACATCACCTCACGGGAGAGGCAGCCCGTTGGTGGACCCAGGAGCCCCTCCGAACCACAGCCTTGAGGGATTGGGACATCTTTCGTCAAGGAAGCCAAGAGCATTCAGTTCGCCAACCTAATACAGGGTGATGACACAGTTATTCAGTATGAGGCCAAGTTCTCTGAGTTGTGCCGCTTCGTACCAGAGATGATTGTGACTGATCTGTTGAAAGCACGCCTTTTTGAGCAGGGCCTTCACCCAATAGTTGCCCATGTGGTGGTTACTGTAAGGAGCACTACCTATGCTGAAGTGGTGCAGAGGGCAATCTTGGCAGAGAGCACCGCCCTTCGGAGCAGCGGAATGGTTTATCAGCCGGCATCGATTTTTGCCCCTAGGCATAGCAGAGGTTTTGATAAAAAGAGGAAGAGGCCACCCATCCACTCGAGTCAGAGGTTACCTTTAGGTCCACCTTAGGAGGTTTAGACTGTGCCAACGTCAAGTGGCCAGCCCAGGCAATATGTGTGCTTCCACTGTCAACATGTAGGCCACACCAGGAGGGATTGTCTCAGCTTCAGGGACAAGTTCAAGGCCAAGCTCGGGGCCTTCAGTGCTACACTTGTGGTGGGGCAGGGCATTTCGCCAGAGATTGTCCTCAGGACAGAGGTCAGGCCGTAACGATGGTACCCCAGCGAGCGATCATGCCAGCCCCCACCACGGGCCTGGGTGAAGCACCTCCTCAGAGAGGCAGAGGTTGTGGCAGACCTGGACCAGTGACCTATGGCAGAGCTTACGCCATCGCCCAGCAGACAGAGGAGTACGCACCACCGGCAGTGATGCAGGGTACGTTAGTCCTTCAGGGTGCGTGGTGTAGAGTTTTATTTGATTCTGGTGCTTCACACTCCTTTATTGCATTGAGTTTTGCTGTTAGTTCTGTTTAGTGGTAGAACTGGCGAGAGCCCCTATCTTTGTCAGTACACCGTTGGAGGTGACAGAAGTCATAGATTAGATTTGCCGGTCGTGTGCTTTGACCATTGGAGGTGTAGTGTTGGAGTTTGATCTGTGGGTTTTGGAGATGTCAGGTTTTGACATCATCTTGGGGATGGACTGGTTGTCCTTCCATCAGGTCACCTTGGGCTGTTACCATAGACGAGTAGCGGGTCGTACGCTCACCGGTGAAGTGTTCGTTGAGAAGCTTAGCCCAGTCTTCAGTCCAAAAGTGGAGGAGTTGTGCAGTTTGGTAGTGAGTTTGAGTTGGGAAGGTTCGGGGCCAGCAGGTGTCGAGATGCCTCGTGTGGTTCGAGAGTTTCCTCACGTTTTTCCAGAGACTCTCCTTGGTTTACCACCACTCTGAGAGGTGGAGTTTGTTATTAACCTGCTACCTGATACATCACCCATCACCATCACTCCTTATCGGATGGCACCAGCAGAGAATTTGAAATTGGAGAGACAACTTAGGGAGCTAGAGACCCTTGGCCATTCAGCATAGCACTTCATCTTGGGGTGCACCGACGTTGTTTGCCAAGAAAAAAGATGGCTCCATGAGACTGTGCATCGACTATCGGCAATTGAACAGAGTTACAGTGAAGAACAGGTATCCCTTACCAAGGATCGATGATCTGTTTGACCAGTTGAGAGGGTCTAAGTGCTTCTCCAAGATAGACCTTCGTTCAGGTTACCATCAAGTAAGGGTACGGGAGTGTGATATTGAGAAGACCGCTTTCCGAACTCGTTTTGGACTATTTGAGTTTGTGGTGATGCCTTTTGGGTGACTAATGCCCCAGTGACGTTCATGGCCTTGATGAACAGCATTTTCAGGCGGTATCTGAATCGGTTTGTAGCGGTGTTCATCAACGACATCTTGATATATTCAGCATTGGATGAGGACCATGAGCAACATCTGAAGAGAGTACTGAGTCTTGAGGGATCACAAGTTTTATGCGAAGTACAGCAAGTGTGAGTTTTGGTTACCAGAGGTTCAGTTTCTTGGACACGTGGTGTCAGCTGATGGTGTGGCCGTGGATCCAGCTAAAGTTGAGGCTGTTCTGAGTTGGGAGCGGCCACGAAGTGTGACTGAAATCCGCAGTTTTTTGGGTCTTGTGGGCTAGTAACGACGATTCATCAAGGATTTCTCCACGATTGCCACACTCATGACAAGGTTTACTCGCAAGGATGTGCAATTCATTTGGGACGAAGCCTGTGAGTCAGCCTTTCAGAGATTAAAGAAGAGTTTGACTAGCTCCAGTGTTGATAGTGCCAGAGAGGGGTCGTGGTTATGAGGTCTACTGTGATGCCTGCGGTGATGGTTTGGGTTGTGTTTTGATGCAGGATGGAAAGGTGGTAGCTTATGGTTCAAGGCAGCTTAAGACCCATGAACAAAATTATCCTACTCATGACTTGGAGTTAGCAGCTGTAGTTTTTCCGCTTAAGGTATGAGACATTAGTTATATGGGGAGAGGTTCGAAGTTTTCTCAGATCACCATAGCCTAAAGTAGTTATTCACACAGAAGGAGCTGAATATGGGACAAAGATGGTGGGTGGAATACCTTGGTGATTACAACTTCGTTTTATCTTACCACTCGGGTAAGGCGAACGTAGTTGCAGACACCTTGAGTCGCAGGACGAGGGTGGCCTTGTCAAGTTTGATCGGCGATTACAAAGCATCTAGACTTTGTAGCATGGTTGTTCAGCCAGGGATTACGCTAGAGTTTTGAGAGCTCAACAAACGGATGAGAGGTGCGTTACATTGAGGAATGTTGTGGCCAGTGGCAATGGACCTTTTGGATTGTCTATTAGACGAGATGGTGGTTTGACCTTTCAGGGCAGGCTTTTTGTACACTTATCGGGGCAGTGTCGCGAGGAGGTATTATGACACTTTCACCACTCCAGGTTCGCTGTACATCTGGGCCGTACAAAGATGCATCACGACTTTCATCAGCAGTTCTAGTGGAGGACTGTGAAGAAAGCAGTAGCCGAGTTTGTGACCCACTATTTGACTTGTCAACAAGCCAAAGTAGAACACTTGAGACCCACTGGCAAGTTGCAGCTTCTTCCGTTCCCGATTGGAAGTGGGACCACATCACTATGGATTTCGTGACTGGTTTACTGAAATCTTCTTGGAAGCATGATGCAGTGTGGGTCATAGTGGATCGATTGACAAAGTCGGCCCGTTTTATTGGTATAAAGACAACCGATTCTCTCGAGACCTTGAGTCAGATATATTTGACGGACATTGTCAGACTGCATGGCGTGCCTAAGTCAATTGTTTCAGATCAGGACTTGAGGTTTGTCTCTCGGTTTTGGCAGAGCTTGCAGCAAGAGTTACGCAGTTATGTTTTAGTACAACTTTCCACCCCTAGACAGATGGTCAGTCAGAGTGGACCATTCAGATCTTAGAGGATATGCTTCGAGCTTGTTGGACTATGGCAGTAGCTGGGAAAGCCATTTACATTTGGTTGAGTTTGTATACAACAACAATTATCAGTCCAGTATCAAGATGGCACCGCATGAGACCTTGTCTGGCAGGCCGAGCATATCACCCTTGTGTTGGGCAGAGACTAGTGCTACAGTGATGTCAGGATCAGAGATGATCCGGGAGACTACTGAGCAGGTGAGACAGATCAGGCAGAGGTTATTGATTGCCCAGAGCCGGCAGAAGAGTTACGCCGATCGTCGGAGGAGGGTGCTTGAGTTTGCTGTTGGAGACTGCGTCTTCCTTCGGGTTTCGCCTCGTCATGGGATTCAGAGGTATGGGCAGCGAGGGAAGTTGTCGCCTCGTTATGTTGGTCCGTTCGAGGTGGTAGAGAGGATCATGGAAGTGGCTTATAGACTTACACTTCCTCCTAGTCTCGCCCGAGTGCATAACGTCTTCCATGTTTCAATGCTTCGGAAGTATCATCAAGATCCATCGCACGTGATTAACTTAGAAGATGTGGAAATCAATGAGGATGTTACCTATGAGGAAGAACCAGTGCGGATTGAGGGTTCCAGAGAGCAAAGGCTTCGTGGCAAGAACATCCGCACGGTTTTAGTGGTTTGGCGACGCAAAGGCAGGGAGACTCTTATTTGGAAAAATGAGGCAACAATGCGGAAACAATTTCCAGCCTTATTTGAGACTAGAGGTATGAGTTCAGTTTGAAATTCGAGGACGAATTTCTTTAAAGGGGTAGTGTTGAAATGACCCGTCTGGAATTTTCTAAATTTTCGAAGAGATTTTAGGATCTCTGAGTTGTTTTAGGGACCTTGGTAACAGTGAAGAGAGTGTGGGCGCCATGGTGGGCCCAATTCACCTGTTTTCGAGTTTGAGAACTCGAAGGGCATTTTGGTAATTTTATAATTATTGCGTATTTGTCATGAAAATTTGTTCAAAAGTCACACGTTTTCTCACCCGAGATCTTTCGGATTATTCCTTCGAGTTTTTCTTTCAAAAAAAAAAAGCAGCAAAAACCCTAAACCCTAACCCTTATAACATACCCCTTTTCCGCGACACTGTAGTCGCTCATGTTACAGTGCCGCCGCTCTTCTCCCCCACCTCCCAGCTGTGGTCTTCTTCTTCTTCTTCTTCTTCTTCTCCTCCCGCGCCGGTAAGCTTCTCCTCCTTCTCCTTCTCTCTCTCTCTCCCTCGGTTTCTCCTTCTTCTCCTTCCCTACCTCCGATCGCCCCCTCCTCCCTTCGTTTTCTCCCTTTTTCCTCTTTTCCCTTCTTCGATGTTTAAGGTTCTCTCTGTTTTCCCAGTTTTTCCCATTTCTTCTCTTTTCCTTTCTTAGATTATACTTGGTTTTCCTCTTTCCTTTTCTTCCTTTTTCTCTGCTTTTCCATGAAATCCTTTCTTTTCCCTCTTCTTTCCCTCTTTTCTCCTTTTCCTGGATTTCCTGGTTTTTTCCCCCTTTCCCTTCAACTCGGCTGAGTACTGAGTCGCTCGACCTAATGCCTAGTCGACTTAGTTGAGTTTTGGTGCAGAGTCAACCCGGTCCTTGGGCTGGAGTGGCAACCTAGCCATTCGGCTCAGACCCGACCTGACCCAGACTTGGTCTGGCCTGACTCGACCCAGACCCAGTCCGGACCAACCCGAACCAGGCCCGATTTAGCCCAAACCCTGTCTGGTCCATGTCTAGCAAGCCCACGTTTTCAGCTCAATCCACCTTGGCCCAGTTTCCAGACCCGGCCCAGTTCTAGGCCCGTTTTCTCCCGACCTCCTTTTTGACTTGTTTTGTCTTGAGGAAGGACCAGTGCGGATTGAGGGTTCTAGAGAGCAGAGACTTCGTGGTTAGACCATCCGCTTGGTTTTAGTGGTTTGGCGGCGCAAAGGTAGGGAGACTTTTATTTGGGAAAATAAGGCGACGATGCGGAAACAATTTCCAGCCTTATTTGAGACTAGAGGTATAAGTTCAGTTTGAAATTCGAGGACGAATTTTTTTAAAGGGGATAGTGTTGTAATGCCCCGTCCAAAATTTTCTATTTTTTCGAAGAGATTTTCGAATCTCTAAGTTGTTTTAGGGACCTTTGTAGCAGTGAAGAGAGCGTGGGCGCCGTGGTGGGCCCAGTTTACCTGTCTTCAAGTTCGGGAACTCAAAGGGCATTTTGGTAATTTTAAAATTATTGCGTATTTGTCATGAAAACTTGTTAAAAAGTCACGTTTTCTCACCCGAGATCCTTCGGATTATTTCTTCGAACTTTTTTCTACTCTTTTGAAAAGTTTTTTTTTTTTTAAAAAAAAAAGGGGCTGAAACCCTAAACCCCGACCCTTATGAGCTTTTTCCACGACACTATAGCCACTCACGCTACAGTGCCGCCGCTCTTCCCCCAAGCCTTGGTCTTCGTCTCCTTCTTCCTCCCGACATTCTCGGTAACTCTCTCCTCCTCTCCCTCTCTCTCTCGGTTTTTTCTTCTTCTCCTTCTCTACCTCTGACCACCCCCCTTTGTTTTTCCCCCTATCTACTCTTTTCCCTTCTTTGATTTTCAGGGTTCTCCAGGTTTTTCCCATTTTTTTTTCTTTTCCTTTCTTAGATTACATTGTTTTGCTCGGTTTTCCTCTTTCCTTTTCTTCATTTTCTCTGTTTTTCCATGAATTTCTTTTTTTTTCCCTCTTTTTTCCCTTTTCCTGGATTTTCCTGCATTTTTTACCCTTTCCCTCCGACTCAACTGAGTTACTGAGTCGCTCGCCCGAGAACCAAGTTGACTCAGTCGAGTTTTGGTGCCGAGTCAACTTGACCCTTGGGCTGGACTAGCGACCTAGCCACTCGGCCCAGACCAGACCCGACCCAGACTTGGTCCGGCCCACGTCTTCGGGCCAATCCACCTTGGCCCAGTTTCCAAACCCGACCCTTTTCAAAGCCCGTTTTCAAGCCCGGCCCATTTTTAGACCCCACCCAATTCGGCCCGTTTTGGGCCCAGCCCAGTTTTGGGCCCGTTTTCTCCTCGACCTCTTTTTGACCCATTTTGTCTTTCATCCGTTCTTCCTTGTTTCAACAGATTGAACTCCCTTCAACCCAAACCAATCGCTTACTCGCTTTGGACTTTCGACTTCACACACGGTGAGGGGACTTACCACAATTTTAACATGCATTGCATATATCGAATATGTATTTCCGGACATGAAGTAATCCAAATGGAACTCTCTATTTATTAAGCCACTCAGTAAGGGTGAACCGTTGACAATAATTGTGGCAAGGGGTCTATTTGGGTGCTCTCCTGTCTACTATATGCTATTGTGAGAAATTTTAATTGGATAAATTGATATTGAATATGATACTTGAAAGACGTTGATGATACATTGAATGTTTGTTTGTAAGATGCAAATGTAATCCTGTCGAACAAGGAGATGTGTGTTTAAGTAACTTGTTATGTGCTTTTGACTTGCATGATGGAGTATGATGTTGATTTTGGTTAGTTACATTAGAAAATGCATATGTTGTTACATGTGATTATGAAATCATATGCATGCATGCGAGGTAACCCGCAACGGACAATGTGCCCGTGGATATTGAGATGGGGAACTTATTTGTGTATATGTTTATGATGATGATGGTTGTTGGGAAGACCTCCCCGTTACGCTCCTGCGGTTGAGACCCCATAGAGGATGCGGGTCTCCCCGTTGCGTTCCGGTAGTTGAGGTGCCTACCCTAGAGTTTGGCTCCCCCGGGGGTGGTCAAAGTGGTTTTCCAACACGGTTCGTGTGGGTGAGGCAGTTGGATATTCTTTAGTCTCTCGATGGTACTGATAGGGGGACCGGAGTTTATTGGAGGACCCGAGGTGGGCTATGGAGATGATTCCTTGGTTTTGGTCAGTGGAAACATCGGTTAATAGAGTAGTTGAGTACTGTGGGCATGGAGATGTTCATTGCCCTTTCATATGTGATCTATAACTATTTTTTTAGTATGTGATATGTATATCCCTTCACTAGGCTGTTTTGCTCACCCCTTATCTTTCAGGTGCCCCGATCGCTGAGGGGCCAGGCGGGCTCCTTGAGCAAGTACCTGGAGAGGAGTAGTAGAGAATAGAAGTTTATGTTTTTGCTATGTTGATATTTGAGAAATTTTAGTCACATGAACTTAATCACATGTTTGTTTGGATAACTGTATAACCACTTGATTAGTTTACATTTGTGGTTCATTGTGTTTTCCTAGTTTTGGACTTGTGGTCTATTGGACAGGAAGTAGTTACCCTGTTTTGAAAAAAAAAAAGTTGCTACTACTTTTCTACCCGATATCTGTCCCTGCTACTTTCTAAGGTTTTTCGGAGATAACGCGCTCGTAACGGGACGGGGCGTTACAGTGCGGCACTCACTTGATCACTCCGTAGTCAAGCGAGTCAGGCTAACAACTCATTTGGTCACTCTTTGGACCAAAATGAGGAAACAATCACACAAACACAAGAATGATATGGAGATGAAACGCCAAGGTGATGACACAAACAATATCTTGTATTGAACAACTAAGGTGATTACAAAAAAACACTCAAAGGCTACAAGCTCTCAACTCACAATGCTATGCTAGAATCCTTGGCTAGCTTGTGTGGATTGGGTGCAAATGGCCCCCATCTCTATTTATAGTTGAGGCCATGCCCAATTGTGGCTAGGATTGTGCCATGTGGCATTGATCCAATGGTTGCCTCCATAAATGTCTTCACACTCTCCTAGACACTCTAGAATATTCTAAGCATCTCTACAACTACCAAACCTTTCTACACTCTTCCATACACTTTTATAAGACTATACACTTCTATAGAGTTCTAAAATATTCTAAGTACTTTTAAACTCTTCTGTAGAGTTCTAGAATCTTCTATACAACTCTATAAACTTCTACACTGTTCTAGATTATTCTAGAAAACTCCACTCAACTCTAGAACCTTTTAGAATCTTCTAGAACCCTCTGGAACCTTCTGCATTGTTCTGAATTCTTATTTGAACCTCTTGGATTTCTTCTTGGGCCTTCTTCTAAAAATAGATCGGGTTGAGTTGCGGTTCTCAGATGATTGATCCGTGACATTTAGCTACATTATGGATGGATCATAGTTGGTAATGAACTAGTCAAGGGCAGGTCATGGTCTACTATCGGCCAGTCACGGTCAGGTCATGGCTGATCATGGTCAGGTCACGATCCGATCACGGCTGATCACGGTCAGGTCACGGCTGATCAGTGTCAGGTCACGGTTTGGTCACAACTAGTGACGGTCTGGTGACGGTCAGGTCACAGACGTAGTGGGCCACCCTGATGGGGCTCACCAACTGCACGATTGAACCGGACATCAAGCGTGCATTGGTACGACTCACGACAATGGATATCTCGGCTCTTGCATAGATGAAGAATGTATCGAAATGAGTTACTTGGTCACGGCTTATCACGGTCTGGTCAGGGCTGATCACAGTCTAGTCACGGTAATGGCATATTTGGGGTGCTCATCTGTGTTTTACCAGCTTTAGCAACATTATGGATCGATCATAATTGGTAACGAACTGGTCACGGGTAGGTCATCGTATTGGTTTGGTTGATCACAGTCATGTCACGGTTGATCGTGGTCTGGTCGCGGTCCGATCACGGCTGATCACGGTGAGATCATGATTTCGTCACGGTTAGGTCACGACTAATCATGGTCAGGTTACAGTCTGGTCACGACTGATCACGGTCAGGTCACTGCCGGTCATAGTTCGATCACGGTTGATCATGGTCAGGTCACGGCTAATCATGTCAGGTCTTGGCTGATCACGGTTTGGCCACGGCTCATCACGGTCTGGTTACGACTTGAATTATGTTTCGTACCTGATCTTGGGCAGAATCCTTCGCAGACGACTTAAATACCGATGTTGTCACAGTCAGGTCACGGCTGATCTTGGTCAGGTTACGGTTGATCAGGGTCAGGTTACGGTTGATTCAGATCAGGTCATGACTGATCATGGTCAGGTCATGGTCTGGTCACGGCTGATCACGGTCCAGTCACAGTTGATCATGGTCAGGTCTTCGCTGATCACAGTCCGATCTCGACTGATCACGGTCTCGTCATGGCTGGTCATGGTCTCGTCACGGTCTGGTCATGGTTGGTCACGGTATGGTCACAGCGGATCACAGTCTGGTCTCGGCTGATCCGGTCATATCACAGTCTGTCACGGTCCTGTCACAGCTGATCAGGGTCAGGTCACGGCTGATCACGGTCAGGTCACGACTGATCACGGTTAGGACTTGGCCGATCACAGTCCGGTCACGTCTGATCACAGTCAGGCCTTGGCCGATCACGGTCCGGTCACGTGTGATCACGGTCTAGTCACGGATTGTCAAGGTCTGGACAAGCCTGATCACGGTCAAGTCTCGGCTGGTCATGGCATATCACGGTCTAGTCACGGTTTGCTCACGGCTGATTACGGTTAGGTCATGGCTGATCACGAATTGGTCATTGTTGATCACGGTCTGGTCACGACATATCACGGTCTGATCATGGCTGATCACGGTTTGATCACGAACTAGTCTTGGGACCAGTTAAGGATGGGTCACGGAAGGGTGTTAGTGTCTTCAACTACACTGTGTTTAAAGTCTTGTGGGTGACAGTTAGGAAATGGATGGGTTAGGATGGGTGTGATTGTTCGTGGGACGGGTTTTGTCTGTCTGTGAGCAGGGTTTCGTTGACAGTAGGACGGGTTAACCCGTCTGCGTGACGAGAAATGGACGGTAACATAAAATTGTCGTTCTGCCAGAGCACGGCCATGTTTTCCATGCTCGTCCGCACTTGAGCACCTTCAGCTAGAATATGGACACGACCTTGTGGGTGGGGTACGGATTTCGAACGTGTCTCTCTCTCCGAGAGATGGGTTTTGACTATTCGCTGGATGGGTATCGCTGTCAGTAGGACGGGTTCCACAGTCAGCGGGACGGGAAATGGACGGTAAATTGATATTGTCTCTCTACCAGAGCACGGGCTTGTTTGGCGTGCTCGTCCGCGATTGAGCACCTTCTGCTACACTATGGACAGGGTCTTGTTGATGCGGGTCAGCTCAAGGATAGGTAACACCATCCACGGGATGGGTTTTGACTGTCCGTAGGTTGGGTATCGTTGTCTGTATGACAGGTTTTACCGTCCGTGGACGGTTCGTGGATAGTAAAATGAAATATTTATCTTGTCAATACAATGGCTTGTTTGGCATACGTGTCTGTGCTTGAGCATCTGTATCTTTCATAAGGATCATATTTGTTGTTTGATCAACCTGCGAATCGATATCAGTTTGACCTGCCTCTGCCCCCTCTGCGCCTCGTGGTGCGGTAAGGTGGCAAAACTCTCTTAATAGAGCAACTCCCGACGCTCCGCGCACCATCATTTATGGATGAAAAGTTGAGAGCATTATTATTCAAACCTTCTGGCATTCCATCTCACCCTTAGCCTATGGACGACCCTGGAATAGGCAAAGCGGTCGAGAGAAGGATTGGGATGGACTGGGGCCAAAGAATGATTAAATATGGCAACTTATGGACATTTGTCACCGGACGGTAAAATCGGACTGCTCTTTCTTGTTTGAACAACTTCAGCTAGAGTATGGATAGGCCTTGATGGGTTTCGGACAGGTATCATGCTGGTTTCACTGTTCAACACCGTCTGCGGGACGGATAGCAAACAATAAAATGAAATTTTCATCTGCCATGACAAGGGAATGCTTGGCGTGCTAGCCCATGTTTGAGAAGCTTCAGCTAACATGGATGGGACGTACTGGTTTCCGGACAGATAATAGATGGGTGAGAACGAGCTTCACCATCCTGAAACGTCGTTGGGACGGGTAACGGACGGAGAAATTGAATTTTCGTCCTGCCGAGCCAAGGACATGTTTGGCGTGGTCGTCCGTGTTTTAGCAGTTTTAGCTACATTATGTATGGATCATAGTTAGTAGTGAACTGTTTGTAACGCCCCGCCCTTTTTCATTCGACACAAACCAGAGCAATTTTTTTTTTTTAATGAGTGAGAGAGAGCGGGACGCCACGAGGGGAGTCAAGTTCGGGTTTCCAAAACACGGCCCTTAACTGGCCACCATTACGTGTGTGTGGACTAAATCCACTAAAACATTTTACACGCTTTTTTGAATACTTGTGAAATTATTTATATGAATAAAATACTATTCATATGCATGTCATTATAAGGCAAGGAAAGCCAATCACCATATACTTAAACTTAAATATTATCAAACTATAGCAAATAAGTCTAAGTTATTACAATCCAAAATATAATTCTCCCAATACATCATTGAAATTAAAACTGAGTAATTAAAACATAATCCTCCCAAGCTCCTACGCTTGGCTCCCTTCCTGTCCATCGTTATTTTCATTACCATTCCCTGTTCCATCATCTATAGGGTAGAAGTAGGGTATTAGTCAACATGCCCAGTAGGTATTCCAAGTAGGGTTATGGTACACATAGGAATATTATAAATCAAGGTAGATACATGATATCATATTTGTAAAATATCTCATAAATAGTAAAGCAATGCATGATGTCCATATCATAATCATGCTTACTTATGTGTCATGTCATGGTTGTCAATGCCAACTGATCTCTCACCCAATTACGTCCGTAATGTTTTGTGGCGGCACCACCAAGTCACTATATACCCATCCACAAATTAATCGAAATTACCGATGGAGTGTGGACTCCTCCCTTTGCACAGGGTTTCAGGACCTTTCCAGGAGCTATTTGGCCCAAATTACACCGTACCTATTTCTATCAATCTTGAACAAGCCCAAGTCATGTTCGGGCTGCTCAGAAATTGGCTTGCTGGCATATATGTTCCCTCCCATGACATGCATGAGGAAATGTATGCAATTATGCCATTTCATTTAAAACATATCACATCATTTGAAAATCAGTTTATAAACATCACAATTTGTATAATCAAAGTAATCATCATATTTGAAGTAAAAACCAGTATCATATCATATTCCATTGTGTTCTCAAGAAGGTAGGAATCCTATCAATGTCAGTACACTATCATTGTTGTCTTGTGAAGATAAGGTTAACGATCTCATGAAACCAATCACAACCTCTTTGCGAATCTCTTTACCTTATCAAATTCAATCACGTATATTAATTTGACTTTCCATTTTAATTTTATCACTCGTTACACCCTACAAGAGGCTTTGTAAGATAATCCAAAAATCTAAATTGCCTAATTTTCATCTTGTATTTCTTGTTTTGGGGAATTTTCCAATGTATCATATAATGTTTCTCATTTTGGGAGAAAATCATGATGTTTCTTGGTCGGGGGAGATACGTCCTATTTCGCTATGTTTGATAAATCCACAATTTATAGCGATTGTCCTTCCTTGCTGCTGTTTTCTATCAAGTGTTGTTCTTAGATTGAATGCCTACAGTCTGATTCTTATCAAAGTAAATTAATCCGGCCATGCAGCAGACTCCCAAGAGTCTATCAGTTGGGATTCTTATCATGTCAGTGAGACATGATACTGTATTAATCTTACTTTGCGAGATTCAACACTTTCGGTTTCGTTCTGATACCAACTGTAACGCGCCGCCCTTTTTCACTCACCACAAATCAAAGTATATTTTAAAAAAAAAAAAGAGTGTGAGAGCAGGCCGTTACGATGCGAGTTAAGTCCGAGTTTCCAAAACTGGACCCTTAACTGGCCACCTTTACATATGAATAGACTAATTCCACTAAAACATTTCACACGCTTTTCTGAATACTTGCAGAATTATTTATATGAATAAGATACTATTCATAAACATGACATTATAAGGCAAGGAAAGATAATCACCATATACTTAACTGAAACTTAAATATCATTAAACCATAGCAAAATAATTCTAAGTTATTACAATCCCAAAATATCAGTCCGCCCAATACATCATAAATATCAAAATCAAGTAAATTAAACTTCATTCATTCCAAGCTTCTACGCTTGGCTCCCTTCATCTCTAATGTTCGTTTCCTTGTCATTCCCTGTTCCATCATCTATAGGGTAGAGTAGGGCATCAGTCAACATGCCCAGTAGGTATTCCTAGTAGGGTTATGGTACACATAGGATCAATATAAAATCAAGATAGATATATCATATCATAATTGTGAAACATCTCATAAGTAGTAAAAACAATGCATGATGTCCATATCGTAATCATGCTTACTTATGTGTCATGTCATGGGTGTCAATGCCAAGTGATCACTCACCCAATCTCCATATCCAATCACATCATATATATAAATAGTTTCCTTGATAAATCACCATATCAAGGTGTTCCCTTAGCCAATTATGTCTGCAATGTTTTTTTACGGCACCAACAGGTCACTGTATACCTCCCCACATTGTTAATCGGAATTACCGATGGAGTGTGGACTCCTCCCTCTGCGTAGGGTTTCGGGACTGTCTACCCTGGAGCTCTTTCGCCCAAATTACACCGTACCCATTTGTAGCAATCCCGGACAAGGCCAAAATATCAATAGTTCACATAGCTTTATACAAGCTAGTCTCAAGCCCATATCATGTTCGGACCGCTCATAACTTGGCTTGATGGTCTCATGTATTCCCTCCCATGCCATGCATGAGGTAATGAATGCAAGAATGCCATCTCATATCAAATTACATAATATAATTGAAAATCAGTTTATAAACATATATCATTTGTTTAACCAAAGTAAACATCATATTTGAAATAAAAACCAATGTCATATATATAATACATAGTGTCTCAATAAGGTAGGAATCCTACCAACGTCCAGTACACTATCCTTGATGCCTTGCGAAGATAATGTTAACGGTTACGTCGAAACGAATCACAAACCCTTTGCGAATCTCTTTACCTCATTAAATTCAATCACATATATAAATTAATTTGATTCTCCATTTTAATTTCATCACTCCTTACATCCTACCAGATAAATAGAAGCATCTGGAAAATCATCCAAAAATCAAACTTTTCAATTTAGAAGACTAAATCTGTAATTCAGTCGACTGAATCACGCCTAGTTACCATCTGTGTTTTACCCGCAAGCTTTCAGTCGACTGAATCACAGATTCAGTTGGCTGACTCTGGGTCAAATCTTCTGTGTTATCGGTCAGCACACTTTCAGTCGATTGAATCACAGATTCAATTGGGTGACTTTGCATTAGATCATTTGTGTGTTCGGCCCGTATACATACAGTCGACTGAATCAAAGATTCAGTTGGCTAAATTATCAGTAAAACCCTTTACGTGTTCAGTAAGCATACCTTCAGTCGACTGAAACATAAGATTCAGTCGGCTGAAATACACCAGATCACTTACTTATTTGGTACGTCTATGTTCAGTAGACTGAATCCTAGATTCACTCGGCTAAAATACCAATAGACCCCATCTGTGCTTAGCCAGTGTACTTTCAGTCGGCTGAATCATAGGATTCTGTCGGCTGAAACACCCAGATATCTCTTATGTGCTCGGCCAGGCCACTTTTAGAAGACTCAATCATTAGATTCAGTCAGCTGAAACTCCCAGATTACCCTTGTTTGCTCGGCCAGCACCAGTTCAGTCGACTGAATCCTGAGATTTAGTCGACTGACTTTTTGTCAGTCCTTTTTGTTTGCTTATTTTGTAAAGCCTTTCTCCATGAAATCCATCTTTATCATTCTTAAACATGGATTTCATCTTCAATCCTTTTCTTTGTAAACTTACTCTACCCACTAGCCAAGGCTAGGATCTTTTCCATAATTCATTTAATCTTTGTATCATTATAACATGGATTCGAATATCACCTTACTTTTGTTTCAAACCATTACCATTCCTTGAATGGATTTCCAACTCCATGGCCTTAACACAATTTGGCCATCCATTCCAACCCATTATGGAACCCATGGGTTCAGCCATACTATGGTTTCCTTTTAATCATTCCTATGTTATTAAGCTAAAAACATACCTTATTTCAGTCTCCTTCTTTTCTTTTTTAATTTATCTTTCTTCCTTAATCCTTCTTCTTCCTTTGCTCTTCACAGAATCTCCAAGTACAAAGGTGTAGGTGTTAGAGAGAGAGAGAGGAGAGGAAAATCCTTTACTCAAGATATGGAGTAGTCAGCCAAGGGTTGTGGAGTGCCCCTTGGGTTATGTCCCTTTGTATAACAACTCAATCCTTTCATTCCCCCTCATAATGATTTCATCTTAACCAATGTGTCCCTTGACTTAACCAAGGAGACCCTTGGCTTAAACCACTCTTTGCCTTCCAACGAGTCCCCTTGAGATGGAAACTCTCCATCTTCCTAACTAAACAACACTTTAATTCCATTTGAACTCACTAATGATTGACCAAGTCAACCATGACATGGTCGGCCATGCATGTGGTGACTTGGTCACCACATGGCATTCAGATCACACCTTGGCCATGTCACTCGATGATGTGACATCCTTGTCTACTAGGCTGATGACATGCATGCCACATGGCAATGCCACATCACTCACATGCCACCTCACTTGATGAGGTGGATTTTAATGCATTAAATACATTACTTATTCAATTCAAATACTTTAATTAAACTTACCCAATTACTTTTAAAATTAAGCTCATCTATGATCCATTGGGCCTTAATTGGGTAATTGACCCATTTCTTGCCCATCTAATGTCAATTTCCACTTTTAATTTCAAATTCCATTAAATTGAAATCCAAATGGGCCAATCCAATATATATTATAATCTATGGAAAATCCGGGGTGTTACAATATTACCCTCTTTTTGAAATTTTCTTCTCGAAGATCGAACGAAGTAGGGTTTCAAACAAATCACACAAATAGCTCAGGATGAGTAGTTCTCATTTCTGATTCAAGTTCCCAAGTGGCTTCCTCATTACCATGTAGGTCCCATACCACTTTGACGAGCGGAATTGCTCTATTCCGTAGCACCCTTTGTTCCGTCTCAATCACTCTAACAGGCCTTTCGACGTAGGATACGTCGCTTTGTAGGTCTTGCACATTCACCACGTGCGATGGGTCAGGATTGTACTTCCTCAACATAGAAACATGGAATACATTGTGTAGTGTTAACAACTATGGAGGGAGTATCAGACGATAGGCCACTACCCCCACCTTCTCATGGATTGGAAAGGATCCCACAAATCTAAGTGATAGCTTCCCTTTCTTTCCAAATCTCATGTGTCCATTTCGTGGCGAGACCTTCAAGAACACTAAGAGGTCTCCCATTTCAAACTCAAGAAATCTTCTCCTTTTGTCAACGTAGCTCTTCTAACGACTCTGCGCTGTGAGCAGATGTTGTCGCATCGCCTTGTTCTGTTCCATGGTCTCTGCAACCAGATCAGGTCCAATAAGAGCAGGCTCACCAGCCTCTGTCCAACATACTAGAGATTTACAGGGTCTATCATACAATGCCTCAAATGGAGCCATCTTGAGGCTTGTCTGGTAACTGTTGTTGTATGAGAACGCAACTAGTGGTAGATGATCTTCCCAACCACCCTTGAAGTCTAACATGCAGGCTCTCAGCATATCTTCCAATGTTTTGTATTGTTCTCTCTTACTGACTGTCCGTCTGTGGATGAAAAGCTGTGTTGATTAATAAACTTGTTCCCATAGCTGGTTACATACTCTGCCACACCCTGCCTGTGAATCGACCATCTCTGTTGGACACAATCGTCATGGGAATACCATGTATCCTGATGATATCCTTGATATACCGTCATCCCAAGTCTGAGACGAGTCTGTCATTTGATTGGGAGAAAATGTGTAGACTTGGTCAGACGGTCGACCACAACCCAAATTGCATCCTTACCCTTTGAAGACCTTGGCAGTCCTATCACAAAGTCCATGGAGATATGTTCCCATTTCCATTCGGGTATAGGTAAGGGTTTGAGTAGTCCTGGCGGCTTTTGATGTTCTGTCTTGACTTGTTGACAAGTAAGGCAGTGAGAGACAACGTCAACCACGTCTCTTTTGAGCCTATGCCACCAATAATATCTTTTTAGATCATGGTACATTTTGGTGCTACCCGGATGAATAGAGAGTTTTGTTTGATGAGCTTGATCCACAGCTCTCTTCTGCAGCTTTGAGGCACATATGTCCTACCTCGGAGTAAGAGACCTTGTCCAGATCGCAATTCCCATTCTGGTATGTTCTCTCCAGTAGACATCTTGGCCGAAATCTCTGCCACTTCAGGATCTGTCCGTTGTTCTTGTTCAATCTTGGAAACCATACTGGACCGTACCATCAGATTATGCATGCTCCCACGATCTTTGATGTACAAATTGAACTCTTGGATGGTCGTCAGCATTTTCCATTCTTTCATAATTAGACTAGCCACAATTGCATGTGATATGCGACTGAGGGAATTTGCCACTTTGTTTGCCTTGCCAAGGTGATATCGCAGTGCAAATTCATAATCTTGCAGGTACTCCATCCATCTACGTTGTCTCAAATTGAGTTCATTTTGATCGAATAGATACTTTAAGCTCTTATGGTCTGAAAATACTTCAAATTTCTCACCATATAGATAGTGTCTCCAGCTTTTGAGAGCGAAGACCATTGCGGCTAATTCCAGATCATGAGTGGGATAGTTGCGTTCATGAATTTTCAGTTGTCTTGAACTATATGTCACTACATGATGACTTTGAGTGAGAGAGCACCCAAGTCCTTCTCATGAAACATCACAGTATACTTCATATCCCTTGTCTCTTTCCGACAAAATTAGAATAAGGATGGTGGTAAGCTTCTATTTCAGATCCTCAAATCTTCGGTTGCACAGTCAGACCATTCAAATTTGACTCTTTTCTGGGTTAGTCAGGTGAGTGGAGCCGCGATCTTGGAGAAGTCCATAATAAACTTCATTTAGTAGCCAGCCAGTCCCAGAAAGCTGTAGATTTCTATCACATTCTTCGGAGCTTTCCAGTCTCTAACCGCTGCCACTTTAGCTGGGTCCACGGATATTCCTTCTGCTGATATGACATGTCCTAAGAAGTTGACCTCAGATAGCCAGAACTCACACTTGCTTGCTTTGGCATATAACTGATTCTTCTTCAGAGTGTCCAGGACTATCCTCAGATGCTCAGTATGCTCCTCTCGACTGGTGGAATAAATCAGGATATCATCAATGAAGATAATTACAAATTTATCCAGATAAGGATGGAAGATTCTGTTCATCAAGCCCATGAACACAGCTGGTGCATTGGTGAGTCCAAAAGGCATGACCACATATTCATACAATCCATACCGAGTTCTAGAAGCCATCTTCTCTATGTCCTCATCCCTGACACGGATTTGATGGTAGTCTGACATCAGATCAATCTTAAAGAAATGGCTGGAGCCTCTGAGTTGATCAAACAAATCATCAATTCTGGGTAGATGGTACTTGTTCCTGACCGTCAGCTGATTCAGTTTCTTGTAGTCCACACATCTGAAGCGTACCATCTTTCTTCTTTACGAATAATACTGGTGCTCCCCAGGATGAGTTGTTGTGCAGGATGCATCCTATTTTGAGCAAATCATCAATCTGTTTCTTCAGCTCAGACATTTCTGCTGGGGCCATCCGGTAATGCGGCAATGATACAGGAGTAGTGCTAGGATAAATTTTGATCTCAAAGTCAATTTCCCTTTTTGGAGGCAAACCAGGGAGTTCTATCGGAAACACCCCTATGTAGTCTTTCACTACCGCAGGTAGTTCAGCCATTGGCGTCTTGTCTAGTCTGATGTTGTTCAATACAAGATGGTTCATTTCTTCACGCAATCTCCTTGTCATAGGAATGCTCTGTCTGTTGGCATGTACTATAAACCGTTTTCCCTCGGATGACCAAAATATCACCCGGCAAAGATGACAGTCAATGCCGGCATGGAAGGTAGCCAACCAGTCCATGCCAAATATGATGTCATATTCTGTCATCTCGAGTACCAGATAGTTGAATTTAAATCTGAACTCAGCAAGGTCAGTGTCTATGGAGGTGCAGATTAGACCGAGCGATGTGTCACCAATAGGGGATACAATAATAAGTGCAGTGGACAGTTGTTGTTCTAAGGTACTAGTAGCAGATATGAAGGTAGCAGATATAAAGGAGTGGGATGATCCTGAATCAAAAATGAAAAACCATAAGAACTACCAACCACTGCCATACCTTGAATCACCGACTGATCCACTGTCTCTGGAGGAGGAACCAAAGTATATAGCCGTCCAGATCCTGTCAGAATAGATGCCCGTCCTGTCAGGTTATGTGCTCTAGAGGCTTGTGACTGAGCTGGTCAAGCTGGAGGACGGAAAGAACCCCTGGAGTGAGAAGATCTATTGTTCTGCGGACACTCTCTCTTGAAATGGCCCTGCTAGCCACACTAGAAACAGGTGCTAACACCTCTAGAAGCCTAAGAGACGGGTCCTGATGTGGAGGGCTGATTGGGGCGAAAACCTCCAGTGGAAACAATAGAGGCTGACGGTCTCCCAAATTTGGTCTGAATCTCTTGTCAGGATGGAAAGTACTTCCCCCACTCTGACCTTGTCGGTTATCCACAAATCTTACTCTCCGTCAGCTCTTGTTCGGCTATGCTAGCTCTACTGACCACTTCTGCCAAAGTAGTTGACTTGAAAATTGTGACTTTGGCTCTTATGCTAGGTCGCATGCCTCGTTCAAACTTCCGGGCCTTCTTGTATTCCGTGTCCACCATGTATAGAGCATAACATGATAGACAGAGGAATTCTTGATAATAATCTACAATAGTCATGGTGCCCTGGATCAAAGATATGAACGCTTGTGTCTGGCGCTCCTTCTCTTCCTCTAGAAAGTAATAATAGAGAAACATCCAACCGAACTGGTCCCAAGTCATTTCTGTCCTATCCTCCACTGGAATCTGTGCTTGTTGACGTTCTATGACTTTCCACCATTTGCCGCCATCGCCTACCAGTTGTGAGGTAGCCAGCAGTATTCTGTCCTGGTCATCAGTGATCTTGAGTAGCTTCAAGATCGTTGTATATTCTCAATCCAGTTCTCTGCTCCTGCGGGTCCCTCATTCCCTTTGAAATAAGGGGGACGCTGTTGTTGGAAATCTCTAACCATGGTTCGGTCCTGAGATTCGTTGGAGGTTGCGCCTCCATTTCCGTTCTGGTGTTGTTGTAGAACGGAGGTGACCACTGCCTGTACTAGGCTCTCTAGCTCAGGATTCTGTGCTTAGCCAGTGTACTTTCAGTCGACTGAATCATAGGATTCTGTCGGCTGAAACACCCAGATATCCCTTATGTGCTCGGCCAGCCCACTTTCAGTCAACTGAATCATTAGATTCAGTTGGCTGAAACTCTCAGATTACCATTGTTTGCTCGGCTAGCACCAATTCAGTCAACTGAATCATTCCTATGTTATTAAGCTAAAAACATACCTTATTTCCGCCTCCTTCTTTTCTTTTTAATCTGTCTTTTCTTCCTCCATCCATCTTCTTCCTTTGCTCTTCACAGATTCTCCAAGTACAAAGGTGTAGGTGTGAGAGAGAGAGTGAGAGGAGAGGAAAATCCTTTGCTCAAGATATGGAGGAGTCGGCCAAGAGGTGTGGAGTGCCCCTTGGGTTGTGTCCCTTTGTATAACAGCCCAATCTCTTCATTCCCCCTCGTAATGATTTCACCTTAACCAATGTGTCCCTTGGCTTGACCAAGGAGACCCTTGGCTTAAACCAAGAAACTCTTTGCGCTCCAATGAGTCCTCTTGAGATGGAAACTCTCCATCTTCCCAACTCAACAACACTTTAATTCCATTTGAACTCACTAATAGTTGACCAAGTCAACCATGACATGGCCAGCCATGCATGTGGTGACTTGATCACCACATGGCATTCGGGTCCCACCTTGGCCATGTCACTCGATGATGTGGCCTCCTTGTCTACTAGGCTTCAATGTGATGATGACATGCATGCCACATGGCAATGCCATCACTCACATGCCACCTCACTTGATGAGGTGGATTTTACTGCATTAAATAAATTACTTATTCAATTCAAATACTTTAATTAAACTTACCCAATTACTTTTAAAATTAAGCTCATCTATGATCCATTAGGTCTTAATTGGGTAATTGACCAGTTTCTTGCTCATCTAATGTCAATTTCCACTTTTAATTTCAAATTTAGTTAAATTGAAATCCAAATGGAACAATGCAATATATATTATAATCTATGGAAAATCCGGGGTGTTACCAATTCAGTCGACTGAATCACACCCAGATACCATCTATGCTTTACCCGTAAACCTTCAGTCGACTGAATCATAGATTCAGTCGGCTGAAAACACAACTATGTACTGTATAAACTTGACCCGTAGACTTTCAGTCTACTGAATCACAGATTCAGTCGGCTGACTTTGGGTCAAATCCTATGTGTTCTTGGTCAGTACACATTCAGTCGATTGAATATAGATTCAATCGACTGACTTTGGATCAGATCATTGGTGTGTTCGGCCAGTATGAATTCAGTTGACTGAATCAAGGACTCAGTCGGCTGAATTACCAACAATTTGTTTACGTGTTTGATAAGTATACCTTCAGTCGGCTAAAACACACCAGATCACTTACTTGTTTGGTACATACGCGTTCAGTCCACTGAATCAAGGATTCAGTCGACTGAAATACCAATAGACCCTATATGTGTTTAGCCAGTGAACTTTCAATCGACTGAATCATAAGATTTCAGTCGGTTGAAACACCCAGATATCACTTATGTGCTCGGCCAGCACACTTTCAGTCGACTGAATCATAAGATTCAGTCGGCTGAAATACCCAAATATCCATTGTTTGCTTTGCCAGTACAAGTTCAGTCGACTGACTTTTTATCAGATTTCTCTGTTTGCATACATGGTTAGGCCCTTCTACTTGAAATCCATTCCTAACATTATTTAAACATGGACTTCATCTTCCACATTTCTCTTAGTGAATTTACTCTACCCACTAGCCAAGGCTAGGGTCTTTTCCATAATTCTTTCAATTATTAATATCATAGCATGGATTCGAAATATCACCTTATGGTTGTTTTTTTTTTCAACGCATAATCATTTCTTGGATGGATTTCCAACTTCATGGCCTTAACACAATTTGGCCATCCATTCCAACCAATCATGGAACCCATGGGTTCTGGCACACTATAGCCAAACCTATGTTTTCCTTTAAATCATTCCTATGTTATTAAGCTTTAAACATACCTTATTTCCATCTCCTTCCTTTCTTTTTAATCTATCTTTTCTTCCTTAATCCTTCTTCTTTCCTTCTTTGCTCTTCTAAGTCTCCAAGTATAGAGGTAGAGGTGGGAGGAAGAGGAGAGGGGAAGAGAGAAATTCTTTGTTCAATGAGGAGGAATCGGCCAAGGGGTGTGGAATGCCCCTTGGTTTGTGTCTTTTTGTGTAACAGCCTTAAACCCTTCATTTTCCCATGGCTTGGTTTAACCTATGTGTCCCTTGGTTTCATGCCTCTTGAGATGAAAACCTTTCATCTTCCTTACTCAACAACACCCTAACTCGATTGAACTCATTGGTGGTTGACCGAATCAACCATGACATGGTCGGCCATGCATGTGGTGATTTGGTCACCACATGGCACTTGGGTCCCATCTTGGCCATGTCATTTGATGATGTGGCACATTGCTTAGTTGGCTTTCATGTGATGACATGCATGCCACATCACTCACATGCCACCTCACTTAATGAGGTGGATTTTAATGTATTAAATACACTAATTATCCAATTCAAATAATTTAATTAAACTTACCCAACTAGTTTAAAAATTAAGCTCACCTATGATCCATTGGATCTTAATTGGATAATTGACCCATTAACTTTCAACTTACCCAATTACTTTAAAATCAAGTTCATCCATGACCCATTGGGTCTTAATTGGGTAATTGACCCATTTCATTGCCAATCTAATGTTCATTTCAACCATTTAATCTCAAATTCATTTAATTCACAATTCAAATGGACCAATCCAAAATATTAATAATCTAAAATCGGGGGTGTTACACTGTTCACGGGCAGGTCATGGTCTAGAATCGGGTGGTCACAGTCAGGTCACGGCTGATCACGGTTAGGTCATGGTCCGATCACGGCTGATCACGGTTAGGTCACGGCTGATCAGTGCCAGGTCACGGTCTGGTCACGGTTGATCACGGTCTCATCACAGTCTGGTCACGACTTGGTCACGGTCTGGTCATGGTCAGGTCACAGCCGGTCACGGCTGATCACGGTCAAGTCACGGTTGATCACGATCAGGTCACGGTCTGGTCACGGTTAATCACGGTCCGGTCACTGTTGATCATGGTCAGGTCACAGGTGATCACGGTCAGGTCTTGTCTGATCACCGTCCGGTCACGGCTGATCACTGTCTCGTCATGGTCTAGTTATGGTTGGTCATAGTCTGGTCGTGGCGGATCACGGTCTGGTCACGGCTGATCACAGTCACGTCACGACCGGTTATCGTCTGGTCACGGTTGATCACGGTCAGGTCACGACTGCTCACGGCTGATCATGGTCAGGACAAGGCTGATCTCAGTCAGGTCATAGATGATCACGATCAAGTCTTCACCGATCACGATTGGTCATTTCTGATCACGGTCAGGTCTTGGCCGATCACGGTCCAGTCACGTCTGATCATGGTGAAGTCACGGCTTATCACGGTCTAGTCACGGTTTGGTCACGGGTGATTACTGTCAGGTCATGGCTGATCACGAACTGGTCACGGTTGATCATGGTCTTGTCACGGCTTATCATGGCTGATCACGGCCTGGTCATAGCTGATCACGGTCTGGTCATGGTTGATCATAGTCTGGTCATGGCTGATCACGGTCTGATCACGAACTTGTCATGGAACCGGTTAAGGATGGGTCATGGACGGGTGTTAGTGTCTTCAGCTACACTATGGACAAAGTATTGTGGGTGACAGTCAGGTAACAAATGGCTTAGGACGGGTATATCTGTCCGCTGGACTGGTTTTTTACCTCCGCGGGACGGGTTTTGTTGACAGTAGAACGGGTTAACCCGTCCGTGGAACAAGAAATGGACGGTAAAATAAAATTGTTGTTCCGCCAAAGCACAGGCATGTTTGCCATGGTCGTCCGCGATTGAGCATCTTTAGCTGGACCATGACACCGCCTTGTGGGTACGGTATAGGTCTCGGATGTGTATCTCTGTCCGCGAGTTGGGTTTTGACTATTCGCGGGACAGGTATCACTGTCAGTGGGACGGGTTGGACTGTCCGCGGGACGGGATACGAATGGTAAATCAAAATTGTCGCTTTAACAGAGCACGAGCATGTTTAGCGTGCTCGTCCTCGCTTGAGCACCTTCTTCTACATTGTGGACAGGGTCTTGTGGGTACGGGACCGGTCACATACATGTGACACTGTCCTCAGGATGGGTTTTGACTGTCCACAGGATGTGTATCTCTGTCTATCGGACGAGTTTTACCGTCCGCGGATGGGTCGCGTACAGTAAAATGAAATATTCGTCTTGTCAAGACAAGGCTTGTTTGGCATGCTCGTATGTGCTTGAGCAACTTTATCTTTCATACGGATCATTTTTATTGCCTCTATCGACCAACGAATCGATATCAGTTTGACCTGCCTCTGCCCCCTCTGCGCCTCGCGGTACAGTCAGTGTGGCAAAACTCTCTTAACAGTGCAACTCCCAGCGCTCTGTGCACCAAGGAACTGTGGTCAATTGGGACGGTTTCAATGGTCGACCTCGACGGGGCTTGCCCGCTACACGATTGAACCAAACATCACACGTGCATAGGTACGACTTACGGCAACGGATATCTCGGCTCTCACATCGATGAAGAATGTAGCGAAATACGATAATTGGTCATGGCTTATCACGGTCTGGTCAGGGCTGATCACAGTCTAGTCACGACAAGGGCATATTTTGTAACACCCAACCCTTTTTCACTCGCCGAAAATTAGGGTCTATTTTTTTTTTGAAATAAAGAGTGAGAAAGAGCGGGATGTCACGACGCGAGCTAAGTCCGAGCTTCCAAAGCTCGGCCCTTAACTGGCCCTTAACTAAGTCCACTACAACGGTTCACACGCATTAAGGCTAAGCTTGCGGAATAAACATAGTTACGGAATTATAATAGAGTTACTATCCTATCCAAATTTAAATAGCAGGGAAGTCCATCAAATTAAATAACTTAAGTTTCAATGTCCAAAATAAAACAAACCATAGCAAATAGTCTAAGTTATTACAGTCCCAAAATGCTAATTACTCAAATTACATGTCCAAAATGAAAACTTAAATAAAATAAATCTAAATCATCCAAGCTCCTAAGCTTGGCTCCGTTCACGTCCTTCGCTCCGTCCATTCCCTGTGTCATCATCTAAGGTAGAAGTAGGGCGTTAGACAGCGAGCCCAGTAGGTACTCCGAGTAGGGTCAAACGCATGGATTAGTATTAAAAAATCACATAGATATATATAATGCCAAAACCATGCAAGTCAGTGCCATGCCACAGGTGTCATATGCCATGAATCCCACCCATCAACCATATCACAATCACATAGTATTCCTCTTGATGTACAAGCCACATCATGGTATTGTCATGACTCCCCACGTATGCCTTATCGGTCCTACCGAACGGAGCGTGGACTCCTCTTTTTATTACAAACATCATAACCAGAATCAGTGCGAATCCCTCCCCACGTGTGTTTATCGGATGTCCGAATGGACCGTGGACTCCCCTCATTTGATCCCTCCCATGCCATGCATGAGATATGAGTGCAAACATGCTATTCATATTACACATATAGCATGAAAATCCCATCATTAAAATATATCATTTGATACCAGAATAATTCATTGCACATAGAAGTAAAATCATCACATATACATATTCCATGGTTTTCAATAAGGTAGGAATCCTACCAATGTCCAATTATCGTGTCCTTGCGTTTTCGTCCAAAAATCGATCACCGATCGCGTCAAGCCGATCGTACGCCCGTTTGTGAAATCCCGTTACCTTGTTACACATAAATAAATCAAATCGACAACCCATTTGATTCCCATCATTCTATGTTCATTTCCACCTATGATTATAGTCCTTAACCCGGTTAAGACCCCCAAGGGGTTTCGGCCATACCTTAGGGTGAAAATGTTTTTAAGTCCATAAAACTCATTAATGGGTTTGGCCATACAACATGGCCGAACCTCACTCTTTTGATTTTGATCACCTTCTTTTAATCCTTGCTTATTTTAAACCATGCAAGTCAATCCTCATTCATTCTTTTATTTCTTAATAATAGGTAATCATTTAATCATAGGTCCATAAGATATCATCTATGAGGTTCGGCCATACAACATGGCCGAACCCATGGTTCTCTCTTTTCATCAACTTCCCATTTGAGCCATCATTTCTTTCTATAGATAATTACTTAATTTATTTACACATGCTTAGGTCCATAAGATGATTCATGGGGTTCGGCCATACAACATGGCCGAACAAATGATTTCTCATTTTCATCTTCTCCTTTCTTAAATCATATGAAACATACTAGAACCATAAAAAAATCCCTCCATGGGGTTCGGCCATACAACATGGCCGAACCCATGGTCCATCATTTCCCATTATTTAAAACCTATTTAAATCCACAACCATTCTTCCATCATTTTTCACCATTTAAAACCTAGTTAAATCCATAACCATTCTTCCATCATTTTTCATCATTTAAAACCTAGTTAACTCCATAACCATTCTTCCATCATTTTTCTCCTAAAAATTACATACACATGTTTAGATCATTTGATGGGGTTCGGCCTTCATATGATACATATATAAAACTTAGGGCTCGGCCATGCAAGGGATGGAACCATGTTCTTCCATATTTGTTCCAACCTTTTGATTTTTCCTTATATTCAATCATGCATGTTGTCATAAATCATGTATACATATAGTCCTTAACAATTTCATTTATATAACATATCTTACCCATTAGGGTTTTATCCATTTTTCCATCTCCAAAAAAAAAACATCTTTCCGATTTTGGATTTTGAACCATACTTCACTTTTATGTCCATGGCATTGACATTCCTTGGATGGATTTTAAATCCATGGCCTATAACCATTTGGGCAACTTTCTAAACCGAATGGAACCCCATGGTTTTGGCCACTCCATAGTCGAAACCATGGTTCCCTTAACTTCCTTTTAATTAATAAACCTTGTTAACCAATACATACTGATTCTTCGACTCCTCCGTTTCTTTAATTCTGATTTTGTTCCTCCGTCCTTCTCTTTCCTTAGTCTTTTCTTCTTCCTCCTCCGTTCTTCGGTTTCTCCAAGCTTATTGCCGAAATGAGAGGAAGAGAGATTGGAGCCTTCTTGATGTATTTGGCCAAAGAGGTTGCTTGAGAGGGAGAGGGTTTGAGGTGAACCCTAAGGGAGGGTTCGGCCTAGGTGAAGGTTTGAGAGAGGGAGAGAGAGAGAGAGAGAGAATGAGAGGGAAACTTCCTATCTTTTTCTCCAAAGAGTGGATCGGCCAAAGAGGGTTGAGATGACTATCTTGCCTTAGGGTTTTGGAGAGGAAGAGAAGTTGAGATGGAAAACCCTAACTCCTTTCTCGTCTAGAGAGGGTCGGCCAAGGAGGGCTTGGGAGAGGGAGAGAGTGAATGAGATGAATGTCTCAAGGATTAGCCCTAGGGTTTTGGTTGTTGCTAACCCTAATCTCCCCAACCACCCTCATCAAGATGGGGTCTTTCCCATGTGTCCCTTGGCTAACCAAGAGGGCACATGGCTTACACATGGCACTCTCCCTCTACCCAACGATTTTCTTGTCTAGGGTTTCCATGACATGGAAACCCTCCACCTCCCCTTTGACTCACTTAAATCCTTTCATCTTCCATGTGACTCACCACCCATCCAACTCACTTAACTTAAATAAAACTCATTCTCCTAACTCAAGCACTTGAATTTATTCTTAATTAATTAATTCCTTAACTCCAGTCACTTCACTTAATCCTCTTGGACTCACTTATGAAGTCCCCCATGGTTGACCAAGTCAACCATGGTGGCCAGCCCCACAAGTTACCTTAGACCACACGCCACCTCACTTAATGAGGTGGACTTGGATCCCACTTGGCTATGCCACTTTGATACTCACTCCTACACTTGCCACCTCACTTGATGAGGTGGACCCCATGCCTTAGATCTTAATTGGGAACACGACCCGATTAAATCCATTCCTTACCCATTTACCCTAATCATCAATCCATCTTAACCCAATTGACCACATTTACCCAATCAATTAGAATTAACCCTACCCATGATCCATTGGACCATACTTGGGCTATTGTCCCAATTCTTATCCATCTAACATCCATTCCATCTATGAATCTTAATTTTTAACATTTAAAATAGATAATAGCCAATATAGTTATTGCATTGAAAATCTGGGCTATTACATATTTGGGGTGCTCGTCATGGTTTGGTCACGGTTGGGTCACGGCTGATCATGGTCAGCTTACAGTTGATCAGGGTCAGGTCACGATTGATCAAGTTCAGGTTAGGTGACGGGTCAGGTCACGGTCAGGTCACAGTTGATCACGGTTCCATCACGGATGGTCATGGTCAGGTCACGGCTGATCACGGTCACGTCTTGGCTCATTACGGTCTGGTCACGATTGATCACAGTCTCGTCCATGGTTGGTCACGGTCTCATCCTGACTTGGTCACGGTCTGGTTATGGCTGGTCACAATCTCGTTACAGCGGATCACGGTCAGTCACAACTGATCACAGTTAGGTCACGGCTGATCATGGTCAGGTCACGGTTGATCAGGGTCAGGTCACGGCCGATCACGATTGATCACGGTCAGGTCTTGGCCGATCACAGTCCGGTCACGTCTGATTACGGTCAGGCATTGGCCAATCATGGTCTGGTAACATTTGATCACAGTCGGGTCAAGACTTTGTCACAGTCTGGTCACGGCTTGTCATGGTCTGGACATGGCTTATCACGATCAGGTCACGACTGATCACGGTTAGGTCATGGCTAATCACCGCTAGGTCACGGCTAGTCATGGTCCAGTCACGGCTGATTATGGTTAGCTCTTGGCTGATCACGAACTGGTCATGGTTGATCACGGTCTGGTCATGGCTTATCATGGTCTGATCGTGGCTAATCATGGTTTGATCATGAACTGGTCATGGGACCGGTTAAAGATGGGTCACCGACGGGTGTTAGTGTCTTCAGCTACACTGTGTTCAAAGTCTTGTGGGTGACAGTCAGGAAATGAATGGGTTGGCACTGTCACTGTCCAAAGGACGAGTTTTATCTGTTTGCAGTAAGGGTTTCGTCGACAGTGGGACACGTTAACCCGTCCTCCGGACGAGAATCGGAAGGTAACATAAAATTGTCGTTCTGCCAGAGCATGGGAATGTTTGCCGTGCTCATCCACGTTTGAGCACCTTCAGTTAGAATATGGACACGGGATTGTGGGTGTGGTATGGGTCTCAGACTCGTGTAGCTCTGACCGCGGGACGGGTTCTTACAATCCACAGGACGAGTATTGTTATCAGTAGGATGGGTTGCACCGTCCGCAGGACGGGAAACGGACGGTAAATCAATATTGTCGCTCTACCAGAGTACGGGCATGTTTGACGTGCTCGTCCGCGCTTGAGCACCTTCTGCAACACTATGGACAGGGTCTTGTGGATGCGAGACGAGTCACGGATGGGTAACACCGTCCATGGGACGGGTTTTGATTGTCCGCAGGATGGGTATCGCTGTTTGTAGGATGGGTTTCACCGTCCTCAGACGGGTCACAGACACTAAAATGAAATATTTGTCTTGTGAAGACAAGTGCGTGTTTGGCATGCTCGTCTGTGCTTGAGCACCTTTATCTTTCATAAGGATCATTTTTGTTGTCTTGATCGACCGGTGAATCGATATCAGTTTTTCCTGCCACTTCCCTCTCTACGGTCAGGTGACAGAACTCTCTTAACAGAGCAACTCCGGCACTTTGCATGCTAAGGAACTGCGACAATCGGGACGGACGCAGTGGGCGACCCCGACGGGTTGCTCCCACTGTACAAACGAACTGGACATAATGCATGCGTATGTACAACCCTTGGCAATGGATATCTCAGCTCTCACATCGATGAAGAATGTAGCAAAATGGGATCCTTGGTCATGACTTATCACGATCTGGTCAGGGTTGATCACAGTATGGTCATGGCAAGGGCATGTTTGGGGTGCTCGTCTGTCTTTTAGCAGCTTTAGCTACATTATGGATGGATCATAGTTGGAAATGAACTGGTCACGGACAGGTCGTGGTCTATTATTGGCTCTCACGGTCAGGTCACGACTGATCACGATCTGATCACTGCTAATCACGGGGGGTCAAGGTCTGGTGACGGCTGATCACGGTCAGGTCACGGTCTGGTGAAGGCTGATCACGGTCCCGTCAATGGCTGATAATGGTCAGGTCACGGTTGATCACGGTCAGGTCTTGGCTGATAACGGTCCGGTCACGGCTGATCACGACTTGGTCACGGTCTGGTCACGGCTTGGTCAGGGTCTGGTCATGACTTCAACGTCTGGTCACGACTTGTCAACGTTTGGTCACGACTTGGTCACAGTCTAGTCACGGCTGATCACGGTCAGGACACGAACGGTCACAGTCCCGTCACGGCTCATCATGGTTAGGTCACGCATGATCACGGTCAGGTCTTGGTTGATCACGGTCCGATCACTGTTGATCACGGTCTGGTCACGACTTGGTCATGGTCTAGTCATGGTCGGTCATGGTCTGGTTAGGACTTGAATTATATTACCAACAGGACCGCGGGCCGAATCCTTCGCAGACGACTTAAATACGCGATGGGGTATTGTAAGCGGCAAAGTGGCCTTACTGCCACGATCCATTGAGATTCAGCCTCAAGTCGCTTCAATTCGACCTTCATCCCTCTTACCGTCAAAAAAGAAGCTCCACATGTAGTCTGTAGCCTATCACATTAGAGCATGCTGACTCTGTGGCAATATTTAGATTTATTTCTATGATATTGTAATGACTTATACCATAATATCTCAATTGCATATATTTTGGTTTATTCCTATTGGGTTCGAACTCGCACTCCTGAAGGTATACTATTAATGGTTCGTCTGATTGCAAAGATAAATTTAAAACACCATATCTTTGGTGGCACAACAAGTTTTAGGCGTCGTTGTATGAGAGAAAACAAATATTTATTTTTAAATTTTGTTTTTGTCAAAATACTGTTACTTTTGGAAATTTTTATTTTGGGCTATTATTTAACATTGGTAGTTTCTATTTTTAGAACTTGTAAACCTAGAAAGTTACCTAAATTTAAAAATTTCTTACCAAAATAGTAGAAATTCTAGAATTTATATAGATTTTGAAGTCTTACTAAATGTAGAAACTTTTTGAATTGAGAAATTTCTATTTTTAGAAATTTTCTAATTTTAGATATTATTTCTATTTTTTGAAATACTGCTAATTTTGGAAATTTTTATTTGAGGCTACTACTTAAAATTGGCAGTTTCTATTTTTAGAAACTACAATTTTAGAAGTTTAAAATTTTCTTTTTAAAATAGTAGAAATTCTAAAATTTATATAGATTTGGAATTATTACTAAATTTAGAACCTTATGGGATTTAGATATTTAAATTTTTAGAATTTTTTTAATTGTAGATACTATTTCTATTTTTAATTGGATTTTCCATGCAAATTAGACTCCAAAATTGTCAATTTCTAATTTTAGATGTTATTTCTACTTTTTGAATTTGTTTTCCAGTTTTAGAAAGTTCCTACATTAAGTTATATTTCTAAGATTAGAGCTTAGATTTCTATATTTAGATTTATTTCCATGATATTATAATGACTTATAACATAATACCTCAATTGCATATATTTTGGTTCGTTCCTATTGGGTTCGAACTCGCACTCCTGAACGTATACTATTAATGGTTCGTCCGATTGCAAAGATAAATTTAAAACACCATATCTTTGGTGGCACAACAAGTTTTAAGCGTCGTTGTCAGAGAAAAAATAAATATTTGTTTTAAATTTTGTTTTTGTAGAAATACTGTTACTTTTGGAAATTTTTATTTTAGGCTATTATTTAACATTGTCAGTTTCTATTTTCAGAAATTGTAATCTTAGAAAGTTACCTAAATTTAAAAGTTTCTTTTCAAAATAATAAAAATTTTAGAATTGATATAGATTTTGAAATCTTACTAAATTTATAAACTTGTTGAATTGAGAAATTTCTATTTTTAGAAATTTTATAATTTTATATATTTTTCTATTTTTCGAAATACTGCTAATTTTGAAAAAATTTATTTGACGCTACTTTTTAAATTGGCAGTTTCTATTTTTAGAAACTACAATTTTAGAAGGTTACCTAAGTTTAAAAGTTTTTTTTTTTAAATTGGTAGTTTCTATTTTTAGAACCTTGTGCCATTTAGATATTTAAATTTTTAGAATTTTTTTAATTAGATTTTCCATGTAAATTGGAATCCAAAATTGTCAATTTCTAATTTTAGATATTATTTCTATTTTTTAAATTTGTTTTCCATTTTTAGAAAGTTTCTACATTAAGTTATATCTCTAATATTGGAGTTTTGATTTCTATATTTAGATTTATTTTCATGATACTATAATGACTTATACCATAATATCTGAATTTCATATATTTTGCTTTGTTCATAGTGGGTTCAAACTCGCACTCATAAAGTTATACTATTAATGGTTCATCCGATTGCAAAGATAAATTTAAAACACCATATATTTTGTGGCATAACAAGTTTTAGGCACCGTTGACGGAGACAAAGCAAATATTTGTTTTTAAATTTTGTGTTTTTAGAAATACTGTTACTTTTGGAAATTTCTATTTTAGGCAACTATTTAAGATTGACAGTTTCTATTTTTAGAAATTATAATCTTAGAAAGTTACCTAAATTTGAAAGTTTCTTTTTTCAAAATATTAGAAATTCTAGAATTTATATAGATTTGGAAGTCTTCCTCAATTTAGAAACTTGTTAAATTGAGAAATTTCTGTTTTTAGAAATTTTAAAATTTTAGATATCATTTTTATTTTTCGAAATAATTCTAGTTTTGGAAATTTCTATTTGAGGCTACTATTTAAAATTTGCAGTTTCTATTTTTAGAAACAACAATTTTAGAAGGTTACCTAAGTTTAAAATTTTCTTTTTAAAATAATTAGAAATTCTAAAATTTATATAGATTTGGAATTCTTAGTAAATTTAGAACCTTATGGCATTTTGAAATATAGAGTTTTATTAATTGTAGATATTATTTCTATTTTTAATTGGATTTTCCATGCAAATTGGACTCCAAAATTGTCAATTTCTAATTTTAGATGTTGTTTCTATTTTTTGAATTTGTTTTCCACTTTTAGAAAGTTCCTACATTAAGTTATTTTTCAAAAATTAAAGTTTAGATTTCTATATTTATATTTATTTCCATGATATTATAATGACTTATACTATAATACCTCAATTCCATATATTTTGGTTTGTTCCTATTGGGTTCGAACTCGCACTCCTGAAGGTATGCTATTAATGCTTTGTTCGATTGCAAAGATAAATTTAAAACACCATATCTTTGGTGGCACAACAAGTTTTAGGCGTCGTTCTCAGAGAACAAGGTTACCTAAGTTTAAAATTTTCTTTTTAAAATAATAGAAATTCTAAAATTTATATTAGATTTGGAATTCTTACTAAATTTAGAACCTTGTGGCATTTTGAAATATAGAGTTTTATTAAGTGTAGATATTATTTCTATTTTTAATTGGATTTTTCATGCAAATTGGACTCCAAAATTGTCAATTTCTAATTTTAGATGTTATTTCTATTTTTTGAATTTGTGTTCCACTTTTAGAAAGTTCCTACATTAAGTTATATTTCTAAGATTTGAGTTTAGATTTATTTCCATGATATTATAATGACTTATACTATAATATCTCAATTGCATATATTTTGGTTTGTTCCTATTGGGTTTGAACTCGCACTCCTGAAGGTATGCTATTAATGCTTCGTTCGATTGCAAAGATAAATTTAAAACACCATATCTTTGGTGGCACAACAAGTTTTAGGCGTCATTCTAAGAGAAAAAGGTTACCTAAGTTTAAAATTTTCTTTTTAAAATAATAGAAATTCTAAAATTTATATAGATTTGGAATTCTTATTAAATTTAGAACCCTGTGGCACTTTGAAATATAGAGTTTTATTAATTGTAGATATTATTTCTATTTTTAATTGGATTTTCCATGCAAATTGGACTCCAAAGTTGTCCATTTCTAATTTTAGATGTTATTTCTATTTTTTGAATTTGTTTTCCACTTTTAGAAAGCTCCTAAATTAAGTTATATTTCTACTATTAGAGTTTTGATTTCTATATTTATATTTATTTCCATGATATTGTAATAACTTATACCATAATATCTGAATTGCATATATTTTGCTTTGTTCCTAGTGGGTTTGAACTCGCACTCCTAAAGCTATACTATTAATGGTTCATCCGATTGCAAAGATATATTTAAAACACCATATCTTTTGTGGCACAATAAGTTTTAGGCGTCGTCGACGGAGATAAAACAAATATTTATTTTCAAATTTTGTGTTTTTAGATATACTGTTACTTTTGAAAATTTTCTATTTTACGCAACTTTTTAAGATTGGCAATTTTTATTTTTAGAAATTTTAATCTTAGAAAGTTAACTAAATTTAAAAGTTTCTTTTCAAAATAGTAGAAATTCTAGAATTTATATAGATTTGAAAGTCTTACTAAATTTAAAACTTGTTGAATCGAGAAATTTCTATTTTTAGAAATTTTATAATTTTAGATATTTTTTCTATTTTTCAAAATAAATCTATTTTTGGAAATTTCTATATTAAACTGCTATTTAAAATTGGCAGTTTCTATTTTTAGAAACTACAATTTTAGAAGGTTACCTAAGTTTGAAAGTTTCTTTTTAAAATTGTAACGCCCCGCCCTTTTTCACTCGCTTCTTCCCGTAAATTCAGAGTATATATATATATATATATATATATATTTTTATAACAGAGTAGAGTGATAGAGCGCGGGACGTCACGACGCGAGCTAAGTTCGAACTTCCAAAGTACAACCCTTAACTGGCCAATCCTATGTGTGCATGGACTCAGTCCACTAAAATGGTTCACACATAGAAATATCAACTTGCGGAATAAAAATCATAACCTGCGGAATCATAACATCAAAATGCAGAATCATAATAGAACCATGATCTATTCCATTCAGATAGCAAGTACGTCAAGTCCTTGTCCATAATTAAAATATCATAATTATCAAACTAAACATCCGACCATCTAAGTTATTACATTCCGAAACTAGTTACTCAATCACAAGTCCAAAAGTAACTTTATTCAAAAACATATAAATAAGTCTTCCAAGCTCATATGCCTGGTCCGTCTTACATTCATCGTTCCCCTGATTACCTGTATCATCAACTATGGTAGAGGTAGGGCGTTAGAAGAACGTGCTCAGTATGTATTCCAGTTACGGCTAACACATGGTTAGTACAAAACATATATAATAATATAATGATGTCAAAACCAAATAAAAATCCATACCATGCAATGATGACAAATGCAATGAGTCCCACCCATCACATGTACATAAAAGTACCCACCACATAGGTTCTTCAGACGCCCTGACGGAGTGTGGACCTTCCAGAATCTTCTTGATGGAAATCACATCAAGGTACCGCACATAGGTTTTTCGGACGTCCCGACGGAGTGTGACCCCTCCGGTTACAAATCCCCCACCCCATGCCATGCATGAGATGCCAATGAAATACATGCTATTTTATAACATAAACATAGCATTTAAAATCACCTTTGAAACATATCCAACACATGCTATTTTATACAAATAAACATAGCATTTAAAATCACCTTTGAAACATATCCAACACATGCTATTTTATACAAATAAACATAGCATTTAAAATTCAATATAAAGCATATCCTTTAAAACATAATTTCATCAAAATAAGATAAAACACAAAGTAAATAAACCCATGGTTTCAAAGAGGTGGAATCCTACCAAAGACTGCTAACGTGTCCTTGCGTCTTTCGTCCGGTAACCGCTCACGATCGTAAACACCTTCTAAAGTTCTGTTACATTATAACATATTAATCAATCAAAACCAATTCCCACTTGATTTACAATATTGTTTAAGTCCATAAACACAATCTTGTGGGGTTCGGCCATACACCATGGCCGAACCTCACCCTTTTGTTCATTTATTCCATTAATTACCAAAATGCCATTAGTCTAAATCTTAGTTAATATTTCACTCTAATATGCCAAACACAGTCCCTATGTCCACCAAACAATTCCCATGGGGTTTGGCCACACACCATGGCCAAACCCATGATCCATTATTTTCACTTTATTACAAGATTGCCATCCATGGCTAATGTAACCCAATATTCTTACTTACAAAATACTTAGGATAATAATTAACCCATTAATCCAAACTCATGGGGTTTGGCCATACCTATGGCCGAACCCATGATCTTTCACTTTAAGTGATAATTACAAAATTGCCATCCAAGGCTAACCTTCCTTTTTAGCAAGTATTTACAACCTTGCCATTGCCTCCAACAACTTAGGCTTAGGTTCCAACACATAGGTCCATTTATTTATTTTAAACATCCATATCACTCCCAATAACCCTTTTAAAATAATTCATAACCGATTCCATCAACTCATGTTTGAGTTTCAAAACATAGTTCCATTAATTACCATATTGCCATCCAAAGCTATAATTTCATTATTCTCACCCTTCATCCCTTGGTTTGGTGAACCATTTATTAAAATTATGCAAAGACCCAAACATGGCCCATTAACAAGTTCATGGGGTTCGGCCATACACCATGGCCGAACCCTTGATGTTTCTTTTCAATGGTTCACCAACTTAGATCCATAAACCATAACCTATACTTGTATCCTCCCTTAAAAATACACATAAACATAAACCCATAAAATTGATTCATGGGGTTCGGCCAAACATCATGGCCGAACCCTATGTCCATTTATTTCACTTATTAACAATTTTGCCATCACCTTCATCGTTTTAGGTTTAGGTTTCTAAAATCGATCCATAATTTTATACATTATACATAACACTCCAATTATAGAAACTTTCCAATTTTTGTCTCCATCTTCCATAATTAGATCATGATTCAAAACACCTAACAATTCCATAATTAAATCATAATTCAAGGTTCCTTCCATTCTTGGATCCTTTCTAAATCAATTTCCAACTCTATATTTAGAAAGTTTCCAAGATAATCATTAATCCTTCCATACTTAGAAGGTTTCCAGATTTAAACTCCACCTTCCCAAAATTAGAGACTTTCTAATTTAATCTCTCCTTTCCATAATTAGAACTTCCCATTTTAATTTCTACTTAAAAAAAAAGATTCTAATTTAATCTCCAACTTCTAAACTTAGAAACTTACTAATTTAATAACCATTTAAAATCCCTTTTTAAAACATGCATAATCAATCCATGGTTTTCAACCCAAAAACCAATAATTTAAACCATAAATCAAATAAAAAACATAGAATCACTTACCGGTTCCGCGACTCCTTTGGTTATCCTTCGCTTGGTCTTTCTCCTCTAATCTTCTTCTCCTTTTTGATCTTTCTATAGTTGGTTTTAAAGAGAGAATTACACCTTTCACCCTGTATGCAAATCAGAACAAGAACTCTTGTACTGGGCGTTGCTGCCTTTGCTACTCCAACTAGTTACAGCCGCTACCAGTGCACTCTTTCCTCTTAGTGCTTCTTCTTGGGCTTGTACGCCTCTATGATGCTGATCTCCTCTCCTCCAATCTGTTGCAGTCTTCCCTCTATTCTCTTCTCAAGACCACCCTTGCTGCCCACGTTCAGCCTGAAGAATTCTGGATTGAATCTGTCCTTAGATCAACCCCCCTAAAGAACCCACACAGATTTGATTTGTATACTGTTTAGCTGGCTGCCCTCGGACCTCTTCTTATATATTCCCATGCCTCAACTGTTGCTTGCAAATACACTGTCTGTCACCAATCAGATCAGTGTATTGCTGCCTCTAGAAAACCCCGCAGCACTTGCTCGATCTCTGATGCTGTATGTGTGTATACAGAGGTGATTGTAACAACCCCTTTTGTTGTTATTACTCTCACTGAAAACACACACAATTCTGGTGGCAGCCCTCTTTCGTTCTTAGGTATTCAAGGAGAATATAGCCCTTCACGCTGCAGTCCCTTACATACCTCTATGGCGCTGACTGCCTCTCTTGTGCTCTCTGTGCAAATTCCTTTCACAAGATTAGGCCGAGTATTGCTGTATGCAATATTCCCAGCCACCAACCCACTGTCGTGAATCAGGCAGTCCTGGCTGATGTGTTTCTTTCTCACAACACACTTTTGAAGCCCACAAAACAGCGCCTCTTGCTGACTGTCTGTGTGTATCAGATGGTCCTCCTGCTGCTGTATTTCAGAGAGAATAAATCCCACGCTGAATCTGGGTGGTACTCAATGCAGTCTGCTCCTCTATTTGCTGCTGTCCCAGATTTCCTTCCAAGCAGCGTGTATTGCTCTATGTATACATCTGTCGCTAACAGCCCCTCTTCTATAATACTTCCCCTTGGTTCCTAACTTAGAAAGTACCAAGACTATTTAAATTTATCACTTGTCTAAATACCATGCGCCCCTTGGTCCTATTTTTAGAAGGTACAAAGATCTCTCCAAATTGGTAATTGCCTCTTCCATTTTATGCTAACTTAGAAGGTACCAAGATCTTTTAGCCAATGCCTATGCCGTGTATACTCAATGTGTTGCCTCTTTTAATCTCCTATTGATCCATACTTAGAAGGTGCTATGCGCCCCTTCTTCCTTGTTGCCTTTCTATAAATCCTTCCCATTAATCTTAACTTAGAAGGTGCCAAGATAGATCATTCCTAATATCACTCCAACACCTCATGCGCATATTTCATAGATATTCATATCTCTTCATATTCGACCATAGTAATCTTTCAAGTACATCTTAGACATCCTCTAAAGATATTCTAGCATAAAGTCATGGATATAGATATCTATAATTTGGCTACGTAATGTATATTCCATTAACAATATTAACATCCCTCCTAGTTAACCCCATATTCGGCCATACCAAATCCCATTCCTTATTTTATGTAATATTGCATTACTAATTAAAACCAGCCTATTTAATTTATTGAAACCAAGTCCACAAAATCGTTGGGTCTTAATTGAGCAAAGACCCAACATTTTACTCATCTAAGGACCATATTTAAAAATCTCCCAATTTAAATGGGTAATTTTTCATAATTATTGATAATATGAAAATCCCGGGTATTACAAAAATATTAGAAATTCTAGAATTTATATAGATTTGGAAGTCTTACTAAATTTAGAAACTTGTGGCATTTTGAAATTTATATTTTTAGAATTTTTTTAATTGTAGATATTATTTCTATCTTTAATTGGGTTTTCCATGCAAATTGTACTCCAAAATTTTCAATTTTTAATTTTAGATGTTATTTCTATTTTTTGAATTTGTTTTGCATTTTTAGAAAGTTCCTACATTAAGTTATATTTCTAATATTAGAGTTTAGATTTCGATATTTAGATTTATTTTCACGATATTGTAATGACTTAAACCATAATATCTCAATGGCAAATATTTTGGTTTGTTCCTATTGGGTTCGAATTCGCACTCCTAAAGGTACACTAATTAATGGTTAGTCCGATTGCAAAGATAAATTTAAAACACCATATCTTTGGTGGCACAACAAGTTTTAGGCGTCGTTGTGAGAGAAAAAATAAATATAGTTTTTAAAAAAAAAATTTTGTAGAAATACTGTTACTTTTGGAAATTTTTATTTTAGGCTATTATTTAACATTGGCAGTTTCTATTTTTAGAAATTGTAATCTTAGAAAGTTACCGAAATTTAAAAGTTTCTTTTCAAAATATTAAAAACTCTAGAATTTACATAGATTTTGAAATCTTACTAAAGTTAGAAACTTTTTGAATTGAGAAATTTCTATTTTTAGAAGTTTTATATTTTTAGATATTATTTCTATTTTTCAAAATACTGCTAATTTTGGATTTTTTTTATTTGAGGCTACTATTTAAAATTGGCAGTTTCTATTTTTAGAAACTACAATTATAGAAGGTTACCTAATTTTAAAAGTTTCTTTTTAAAATAATAGAAATTCTAAAATTTATATAGATTTGGAAGTCTTACTGAATTTAGAACCATGAGGCATTTAGATATCTAAATTTTTAGAATTTTTTTAAGTAGATATTCCATGCAATTTGGACTCCAAAATTGTCAATTTCTCATTTTACATATTATTTCTATTTTTTTAATTTGTTTTCTATTTTTAGAAAGTTTCTACATTAAGTTATATTTCTACTATTAGAGTCTTGATTTCTATATGTAGATTTATTTCCATGATATTTTAATGACTTATATCATAATATCTAAATTGCATATATTTTGCTTTGTTCCTAGTGGGTTCGAACTCGCAGTCGTAAAGCTATACTATGATTAGTTCATCTGATTGCAAAGATAAATTTAAAACACTATATCTTTTGTCGCACAACAAGTTTTAGGCGCCGTTGACAGAGACAAAACAAATATTTATTTTTAAATTTTGTGTTTTTAGATATACTGTTACTTTTGAAAATTTCTATTTTAGGCAACTTTTTAAGATTCGCAATTTTTATTTTTAGAAATTATAATCTTAGAAAGTTATCTAAATTTAAAAGTTTCTTTTCAAAATAGTAGAAATTCTAGAATTTATATAGATTTGAAAGTCTTACTAAATTTAGAAACTTGTTGAATCAAAAAATTTCGATTTTTATAAATTTTATAATTTTAGATATTATTTCTATTTTTCAAAATAATTCTACTTTTGGAAATTTCTATGTTAGGATACTATTTAAAATTGGCAATTTCTATTTTTAGAAACTACAATTTTAGAAGGTTACCTAAGTTTAAAAGTTTCTTTCTAAAATATTAGAAATACTAGGATTTATATAAATTTGGAAGTCTTACTAAATTTAGAAACTTGTGGCATATTGAAAATTATATTTTTAATTTTTTTTTTAATTGTAGATATTTTTTCTATTTTTACTTGGGTTTTCCATATAAATTGACTCCAAAATTGTCAATTTCTAATTTTAGATGTTATTTCTATTTTTTGAATAAGTTTTTCAATTTTAGAAAGTTCCTACATTATGTTATATTTCTATTATTAGAGTTTAGATTTCTATATTTAGATTTATTTCCAAGATATTGTAATGACTTATACCATAATTTCTGAATTGCATATATTTTGCTTTGTTCCTGGTGGGTTTGAACTCGCACTCCTAACACTATACTATTAATGGTTCATCCGATTGCAAAGATAAATTTAAAACACCATATCTTTTGTGGCACAACAAGTTTTACTAAATTTAGAAACTTGTTAAATCAAGAAATTTCTATTTTTAGAAATTTTATAATTTTAGATATTATTTCTATTTTTCGAAATAATTCTACTTTTGGCAATTTCTATGTTAGGCTACAATTTAAAATCGGTTGTTTCTATTTTTAGAAAGTACAATTTTAGAAGGTTACTTAAGTTTAAAAGTTTATTTTTAAAATATTAGAAATACTACAGTTTATATAGATTTGGAAGTCATACTAAATTTAGAAACTTATGGCATTTAGAAATTTATATTTTTTGAATTTTTTTAATTGTAGATATTATTTATTTTTTAATTGTATTTTCCATGCAAATTGGACTCCAAAATTGTCAATTTCTATTTTTTGAATTTGTTTTCCATTTTTAGAAAGTTTCTACATTAAGTTATATTTCTAAGATTAGAGTTTAGATTTATATATTTAGATTTATTTCCATGATATTGTAATCACTTATAGCATAATATCTCCATTGCATATATTTTGGTTTGTTGCTATTGGGTTCGAACTTGCACTCCTGAAGGTATATTATTAATGGTTCGTCCGATTGTAAAGATGAATTTAAAACACCATATCTTTTGTGGCACAACACGTTTTAGGTGCCGTTGACGGGGACAAAACAAATATTTATTTTTAAATTTTGTCATTTTAGAAATATTGTTATTTTTGGAAATTTCTATTTTTGGCAACAATTTAAGATTGGCAGTTTCTATTTTTGGAAATTATATTCTTAGAAAATTACCAAAATTTAAATGTTTCTTTTCAAAATAGTAGAAATTCTAAAATTATAGAGATTTGTAGGTCTTGCTAAATTTAAAAACTTGTGGAATCGAGAGATTTCTATTTTTATAAATTTTATAATTTTAGATATTATTTATATTTTATGAAATAATTCTACTTTTGGAAATTTCTATGTTAGGCTACTATTTAAAATCAGCAGTTTCTATTTTTAGAAAATACAATTTTAGAAGGTTGCTTAAGTTAAAAGTTTATTTTTAAAATTGTAGAAATTCTAAAATTTATACAGATTTGGAAGTCTTACTAAATTTAGAACCTTGTGGTATTTAGATATTTAAATTTTTAGAATTTTTTCAATTGGACTTTCCATGCAAATTGGATTCCAAAATTGTCAATTTCTAATTTTAGAAAGTTTCTAGATTAAGTTATATTTCTAAAATTAGAGTTTTGACGTCTATATTTAGATTTATTTCCATGATATTGTAATCACTTATACCATAATATCTCAATTGCATATATTTGGCTTTGTTCCTAGTGGGTTCGAACTCGAACTCCTGAAGCTATACTGTTAATGGTTCCTCCGATTGCAAAGATAAATTTAAAACGCCATATCTTTTTTGGCACAACAAGTTTTAGGTGCCGTTGTCGGAGAAAAAAACAAATATTTGTTTCAAAATTTTGTATTTTTAGAAATACTATTACTTTTGAAAATTTCTATTTTAGGCAACTATTTAAGATTGACAGTTTCTATTTTTAAAAATTATAATCTTAGAAAGTTACCTAAATTTAAAAGTTTCTATTCAAAATTGTAGAAATTCTAGAATTTATATAGATTTGGAAGTCTTACTAAATTTAGAAATGTGTTGAATTGAGAACTTTGTATGTTTAGAAATTTTATAATTTTTTATATTATTTATATTTTTAATTGGATTTTCCAGAATAATTGGGAACTTTGTATGTTTAGAAATTCTAAATTTTAGAAATTCTATTTTTAGAAACTACAATTTTAGATGGCTACCTAAGTTTAAAAGTTTCTTTTTAAATTAGTAAAAATTCTAGAATTTATATAGATTTGGAAGTATTACTAAATTTAGAAACTTGTGGCATTTAGAAAATTATATTTTTAGAATTTTTTTCATTGTAGATATTATTTCTATTTTTAATCAGATTTTCCAATTAAATTGGACTCCAAAATTGTCAATTTCTAATTTTATTATTTCTATTTTTTGAATTTCTTTTCCATTTCTTGAAAGTTTCTACATTAAGTTTTATTTCTAAAATTAGAGTTTTGATTTCTATATTTAGATTTATTTCCTTGATATTGTAATGACTTATACCATATTATCTCAATTGCATATATTTTTCTTTGTTCCTAGTTGGTTCGAACTTGCACTCCTGATGCTATGCTATTAACGGTTTGTTCGATTGCAAATATAAATTTAAAACACCATATCTTTTGTGGTAAAAGAAGTTTTAGGCGTCGTTGTAAGAGAAAATACAAATATTTGTTTTAAATTTTGTGTTCATAGAAATACTGTTACTTTTGGAAATTTCTATTTTAGGCAAATATTTAAAATTGATAGTTTCTATTGTTAGAAATTATAATCTTAGAAAGTTACCAAGATATTAAAGTTTCTTTTCAAAATAATAGAAATTCTAGATTTTATATAGATTTGGAAGTCTTACTAAATTTTAGAAACTTGTTTAATTGAGAAATTTCTATTTTTAGAAATTTTATAATTTTAGATATTATTTATATTTTTTGAAATAATGCTACTTTTGGAAATTTCTATTTTAGGCTAATATTTAAAATTGGAAGTTTCTATTTTTAGAAACTATAATTTTAAAAGGTTAACTTAGTTTAAAAGTTTCTTTTTAAAATAGTATAAATTCTAGAATTTATATAGATTTGGAAGTCTTACTAAATTTAGAAACTTGTGGCATTTAGAAAAATTTATATTTTTAGAATTTTTTTAATTAAAGATATTATTTCTATTTTTAATTGGATTTTCCATGCAAATCCGATTCCAAAATTGTCAATTTCTAATTTTAGTTGTTATTTCTATTTTTTGAATTTATTTTTCATTTTTAGAAAGTTTCTACATTAAGTTATATTTCTAAGATTAGAGTTTTGATTTCTATATTTAGTTTTATTTCCATGATATCGTAATCACTTATACCATAATATCTCAATTGCATATATTTTGCTTTATTCCTATTGGGTTCGAACTCGCACTCCTGAAGGTATACTATTAATGGTTCGTCCAATTGCAAAGATAAATTTAAAACACCATATCTTTTGTGGCACAAAAAGTTTTAGGCGTCGTTGTCGGAGAAAAACGAAAATTTGTTTTTAAATTTTGTGTTTGTAGGAATACCGTTTATTTTGTAAATTTCTATTTTAGGTAATTATTTAAAATTGACAGTTTCTATTTTTAGAAAATTATAATCTAAGAAAGTTACCTAAATTTAAAAGTTTCTTTTCAAAATAGTAGAAACTCCACAATTTATAGAGATTTTAAAGTCTTACTAAATTTAAAAACTTGTTAAATTGAGAAATTTCTATTTTTAGAAATTTTATAATTTTAGATATTATTTCTATCTTTCGAAATATTGCTACTTTTGGAAATTTCTACTTTAGGCTACAATTTAAAATTGGAAGTTTCTATTTTTAGAAATTTTAGTTTTAGAAGGTTACATAAGTTTAAAAGTTTCTTTTTAAAATAGTAGAAATTCTGAAATTTATACAGATTTGAAAGCCTTACTAAATTTAAAAACTTGTGGCATTTAGATATTTAAATTGTTAGAATTGTTTTAATTAGATATTCCATGCAAATTGGACTCCAAAATGGTCAGGTCACAGCTTATCAAAGTCAGGTCTCGGCTGATCAAGGTCCGATCACGGCCGATCACGGTCTCGTCACAGCTGGTCACAACTTGGTCACAGTCTGGTCAAGGTGATCACGGTCTGGTAACGGCTAATCACAGTCACTTCATGCCTGTCACGGTCGGATTACGACTGATAATGGTCAGGTCACGGCTGGTCACGGCTAATCAAGGTCAGGTCACGGCTGATCACGGTCAGGTCACGGCCGATCACGATCTGGTCTTAGCCGGTCACGTCTGATCACAGTTTGGTCAGGACTTCGTCACAGTCTGGTCAACTCTTGTCACGGTCTGGACAGGGCTGATCACGGTTAGGTCACTACTTGTCACGATCAAGTCACAGTTTGGTCACGGGTGATTACGGTCAGGCCATGGCTGATCACGAATTGGTCACGGTTGATCACGGTCTGGTCACGGCTTATCACGGTCTGATCATGGCTGATCACGGTTTGATCACGAACTGGTCACGGGACCAGTTAAGGATGGGTCACGGACGGGTGTTAGTGTCTTCAGTTACATTGTTGACAAAGTCTTGTGGGTGACAATCAGGTAACGGATGGGTTAGGACGGGTATCATTGCCCGCAGGACGGGTTTTTTCTGTCGGCAGGACGGGTATTGTTTTTTTCCGTGACGAGTTTCGTTGACAGTAGGACGTGTTAACCCCTCCGCAGGACGAGAAACAGACTTTAACATAAAATTGTCGTTCTGCCATAGCACATGCATGTTTGGCGTGCTCGTCCGCGCTTGAGCACCTTCAGCTATACTATGGACACGGCCTTGTGGGTGCGGGACAGGTCACGGACTAGTAACACCGGCCTCCGGACGGGTTTTGACTGTCCGCAGGACATGTATCGCTGTCTGTAGGACGGGTTGCACCGCTCACGGACGGGTCACGGACTGTAAAATGAAATATTCGTCTTATTAAGATAAGGGCGTGCTTGGCATGCTCGTCTGTGCTTGAGCAACTTTATCTTTCATAAGGATCATTTTCGTTGCCTCGATCGATAGGTGAATCGATATTAGTTTGACCTGCCTCTGCCCCCTCTGCGCCTCGCAATACGGTCAGGTGGTAGAACTCTTTTAGTAGAGCAAATCCTGGCACTCTGCGTGCCAAGGAACTGTGGTCAATCGGGATGGACGTAGTGGGCGGCCCCGACGGGGCTTGGCAACGGATGTCTCGGCTCTTACATTGATGAAGAATGTAGCGAAATGCGATACTTGGTCATGACTTATCACGGTATGGTTAGGTTGATCATAGTCTGGGTCATCGCAAGGGCATGTTTGGGGTGCTCGTCCGTGTTTTAGCAGCCTTAGCTACATTATGGATGGATCATAGTTGGTAATGAACTGGTCACGACAGGTCATAGTCTACTATTGGCTGGTCACGGTTAGGTCATGGCTGATCACAATCAAGTCAAGGTCTGGTCACTACTGATCACGATTAGGTCATGACTGATCATTGTCAGGTCACGGTCTTGTCAAGGTTAGGTCACGACCGGTCACGGTCTGGTTACGTCAACTCATGGTTTGGTCACAGTTCACGATCCAATCATTGCTGATCATGGTCAGCTCACAGCTGATCACGGTCAGGTCTTGGCTAATCACGGTCTGGTCACGATCTGGTCACGAATTGAATTATACTTCCTACTGGACCACGGACAGAATCCTTCACAGATGACTTAAATACGCGATGGGGTATTGTAAGAAGCAGTATGATTGTAGAGAAAGAAGACAGTTCAAGGATGCATTATGGCAACCGTCCAACGCGTGAGCAAGGATGATCTTGTTCGAGGGGATGTAATGTCCTCATTAATGAGTGGAAAGTTGAGAGCATTATTATTCAAACCTTTTGGCATTCCATCTCACCCTTAGTTTATGGATGACCCTGGAATAGGCAAAGCGGTCGAGGGAAGGATTAGGATGGACTGGGGCCAAATGATGATGAGATATGACAACTTTTGGACATTTGTCCTCAGACGGTAAAATCAGTGTGCTCTTCCATGTTTGAACAGCTTCAGCTACATTATGGATAGGTCTTGATGGGTTTCATACAAGTATCATGCTGGTTTCACTGTCTTACACCGTCCAAGGGACAGGTAGCGAATGATAAAATGATTTTTTCATCTGCCATGACAAGAGAATGTTTGGCTTGCTAGCCCATATTTGAGAAGCTTCAGCTAAAATGGATGGGATGTTGTGGTTTCCGGACAGATAGTAGATGGGTGTGGACGGGTTTCATCGTCCTGGACCGTCCTTGGGACGGGTAACGGACGGTAAAATTAAATTGTCGTCGTGCCAAGGCAAGGGCATGTTTGGCGTGCCCGTCCTTGTTTTAGCAGTTTTAGCTACATTATGGTTGGATCATTGTTGGTAATGAAGTGGTCACGAGCAAGACATGGTCTAGCATCGAATGGTCACAGTCAGGTCACAGCTGATCAAGGTCAGGTCACGGTCCGATCACGGCTGATCACGGTCTGGTCACAACTGATCACGGTCGGGTCACGGTTGATCATGATTACGCCACGGTCAGGTCACGACCATTCACGTTCCGGTCACGGCTGATCACGGTCTCCTAACGGTCAAGTCACGACTTGGTCACAGCTAGTCACGGTTTGTCACGGCCGGTCACGGCTGATCACGGTAAGGTCACGGTTGATCAAGGTTAGGCCACGGTTTGGTCACAGCTGATCATGGTCAAGTCACAGTCTGGTCACGACTGATCATGGTCAGGTCACGGCTGATCACAGTCAGCTCTTGGCTGATCACGGTTCGATCATGGTTGATCATTGTCCGGTCATGGCTGATCACGGTCTAGTCATGGCTGATCATGGTCTGGTCATGACTTGAATTATATTTCCTACCGGACAACGCACATAATCCTTCTCAAACGACTTAAATACGCGATGGGATAATTTAAGCAGTAGCGTTACTTTGTTGCTACGATCCACTGAGATTCAGGCTCAAGTCGCATCGATTCGTCCCTCCCCCCTCTTGCCATCGAAAAAGAGGCTCCATGCATATCCTGTAGTCTGTAGGCTATCACATTAGAGCATGTCGACTTCGTGGACAAGTGTGATGGTCGTTTCGGTAAATTGGATAGAGACCTAAGTGAGGAATGGGAGATAGACGGGTAGCGGACAAGTCATACAGAACTCATGGATGGGAGAAAATCATCCAAAGGGTTGAGGTAGTATGGTTGTAGAGAAAGAAGACAATTCAAGGATGCATTATGGCAATCATCCAAGGCGTGAGCAAGAGGATGATCTCGTTCGAGGGGATGTAATGTCCTCATTAATGAATGGAAAGTTGAGAGCATTATTATTCAAACCTTCTGGCATCCCATCTCACCCTTAGCCTATGGACAACCCTGGAATAGGCAAAGCGGTCGAGGGAAGGATTGGGATGGATTGGGGCCAAAGAATGATGATGAGATATGACAACTTTTGGACATTTGTCATCGGACGGTAAAATCGGCATGATCTTCCATGTTTGAACAACTTCAGCAACATTATGGATAGGTTTTGATAGGTTTCAGACGGGTATCATGTTGGTTTCACTGTCCTGCATCGTCTGCAGGACAGGTAGCGGACGATAAAATGAATTTTTCATCTACCATGACAAGAGAATGTTTGGCATGCTAGCCCATGTTTGAGAAGCTTTACCTACCATGGATGGGATGTTGTCGTTTCCGGACAGATATTAGATGGGTGAGAACGGGTTTCACCGTCATGAACAGTCCTTGGGACGGTTAACGGACGGTAAAATTGAATTGTCGTCCTGCCAAGGCAAGGGCATGTTTGGCGTGCTCGTCCATGTTTTAACAACTTTAACTACATTATGGATGGATCATAGTTGGTAATGAATTGGTCACGGGCAGGTCATGGTCTAGTATCCACTTGTCACGACCTGGTCACGACTGGACACGGTTAGGTCATGGTTCGATCACGGCAGATCACGATCAGGTCACGGCTGATCAGTTTCAGGTCACGGTCTGGTCACAGCTGATCACGGTTAGGTCACGGCTGATCAAGGTCAGGTCTTGGCCGGTCACGGTCTGGTCACGGCTGATCATGGTCCCGTCACAGTCTGGTCACGAGTTGGTCACGGTCAAGTCACAGCCGGTCACGGCTGATCAGGGTCAGGTCACGGTCTGGTCACGACTGATCATGGTCTGGTCACGGCTGATCACGGTCAAGTCTTGTCTAATCACGGTCCAGTCACGGCTGATCATGGTCTAGTCACGACGTCACGATTTAGTCATGGCTGGTCACGGTCTGGTCATGGCGAATCACGGTCTGGTGACGGCTGATCACGGACACGTCATGGTCCGGTCAAGGCTGATTATGGTCAGGTCATGGTTGATCACGATCAGGTCACGGCCGGCCACAACTAATCATGATTAGGTGACAACTGATCACGGTCAGGTCTTGGCCGATCACAGTCGGTCACGTCTAATCACGGTCAGGTCTTGACCGATCACGGCCTGGTCACGTTTGATCACGGTCTGGTCACAGCTTGTCATGGTTTGGACAGAGCTGATCACGGTAAGGTCATGGTTGATCACGGCCAGGTCACGACTTGTCACGGTCAGGTCACGGATTTTCAAGGTGCAATCACGGTTTGGTCACGGGTGATTACTGTTAGGTCATGGCTGATCACGAACTGGTCACGGTTGATCAAGGTCACAGATTATCACGGTCCCATCATGGCTGATCACTGTCTGATCACGAACTGGTTAAGGATGGGTCACAGACGAGTGTTAGTGTCTTTAGCTACACTATGGGCAAAGTATTGTGGGTGACAGTCAAGTAACGAATTGGTTAGGATGGGTATCACTGTCCACATGACAAGTTTTGTTTGTCTGCAGGATGGGATTCATTGATAGCAGGACGGGTTAACCCGTACGTGGGACGAGAAACGGACGGTAAAATAAAATTGTTGTTCTATCAAAGCACGGGCATATTTGGCATGCTCGTCCGCGCTTAAGTATCTTCTGCTACACTATGGACACGGCCTTGTGGGTGCGGTACGGGTCTCGAACGTGTATCTTTGTCTGCGGGACAAGTTTTGACTATCTGCGGGACAGGTATCGCTGTCAGTAGGACGGTTTTCACAAATTGCGGGACAGGATACGGACGGTAAATCAAAATTGTCGCTCTCCCAGCTCACTGGCATGTTTGGCGTGCTCGTCCGCACTTGACCACCTTTTGTTACACTATGGACAGGGTCTTGTGGGTGCGGGATAGGTCACAGACAGGTAACACCGTCCTCAGGACGGGTTTTGACTGTCCTCAGGATGGGTACCAGTGTTGGTAGGACGGATTTTACAGTCTGCGGACTGGTCACAGACTGTAAAATTAAATATTCGTCTTGTCAAGACAAGGGCGTATTTGCCATGCTCATCCGTGCTTGAACAGCTTTAACTTTCATAAGGATCATTTTCGTTGCCTCGATCGACTGGCAAATCGATATCAGTTTGACCTACCTCTGCCACCTTTGCGCCTCGCGGTGCGGTCAGGTGGCAGAACTTTCTAAGTAACTCTTGACACTCTGCCTGCCAAGGAACAGTGGTCCATCTGGACGGACGCAGTGGGCGACCGGGACGGGACGCACGCGCTGTACCATCGAACTGGACATCATGCGTGCATACGTATGACTCTCGGCAACGGATGTCTAGGCTCTCGCATCGATGAAGAATGTAGCAAAATGCGATACTTGGTCACGGTTTATCACGGTCTGGCCAGGGCTGATCTCAGTCTGGTCACGACAAGGGCATGTTTTGGGGTGCTCGTTTGTGTTTTAACAGCTTTAGCTACATTGTGGTTGGATCATAGTTGGTAATGAACTGATCATGGCAAGGTTATGGTCTAGTATTGACTGGTCACGGTCAGGTCACGGCTGGTGACGGTGAGGTCACGGTTCGATCATGGTGAGGTCACAGTCTGGTCACGACTGATCACGACTAATCATGGTCAGGTGACGGCTGATCACGGTCCGGTCTTGGCTGATCATGGTCCAGTCACGGCTGATCACGGTCTGGTCACGACTTGAATTATATTTCCTACCGGACCGTGGGCAGAATCCTTTGCAGATGACTTAAATACGCTACAGGGAATTGTAAGAGGTAGAGTGGCCCTGCTGCCACGATCCATTGAGATTCACCCTCAAGTCGCATCGATTCGTCCCTCACCCCTCTTGCCATCGAAAAAGAGGCTCCATGCATATCCTGTAGTCTGTAGTCTATCACATTAGAGCATGTCGACTCTGTGGCAAGTGTGATGGTCGTTTCGGTAAATTGGGTAGTGACCAAAGTGCAGAATATGAGATAGACGGGTAGTGGACAAGTCATACAGAACTCATGGATCGAAAAAATATCATCCAACGCGTGAGCAAGTGGATGATCTCATTCGAGGGGATGTAATGTCCTTATTAATGAATGGAAAGTTGAGAGGATTATTATTCAAACCTTCTGGCATTCCATCTCACCCTTAGTCTATGGAAGACCCTAGAATAGGCAAATCGGTGGAGGGAAGGATTAGAATGGACTGGGGCCAAAGAATGATGAGATATGACAACTTTTGGACATTTGTCAGCGGACTTTAAAATCAACGTGCTCTTCCATGTTTGAACCGCTTCAACTACATTATGGATAGGCCTTGATGGGTTTCGGACGGGTATCATGCTGGTTTCACTGTCCTGCACCGTATGTGGGACGGGTAGCGGACGATAAAATGAATTTTTCATCTGCCATAACAAGAGAATGTTTGGTGTACTATCCCATGTTTGAGAAGCTTCAGCTAACATGGATAGGATGTTGTGGTTTCCGAACAGAGAGTAGATGGACGAGAATGGGTTTCACCGTGCTGAACCGTCCTTGGGACTGGTAATGGACGGTAAAATTGAATTGTCGTCCTGCCAAGGAAAGGGCAGGTTTGGCATGATGGATCATAGCTGGTAATGAACTGGCCACGGGCAGGTCATGGTCTACTATCGGCTGGTCACGGTCAGGTCACTGCTGATCACGGTCAGGTCACAGTCCGATCACGGTCACATCACGGTCAGGTCACAACTGATCACGGTCAGGTCACAGCTGATCACGGTCAAGTCACGGCTGATCACAGTCTGGTCACGACTTGTCACAGTCTGGTCACGGCTGATCACGGTCTTGTCACGGTATGGTCACGACTTGGTCACAGTCAAGTCATAACCGTTCACGGCTCATCTGTAACACCCCGGATTTTCAAGTTATTTAAATATATAAAAATTACCCATTTAATTTGTGAATTATTAGATATGGACTTTATATGGGTAAAGTGTTGGGTCATTGCTCAATTAAGACCCAATGGTTTTGGAAATGGTTTCAATAACATTTAAATGGGGTTGAATTAAAAAGGGTATGCAATATGTCTAAAAAATTAAATATGGATTAATTTGGCCGTGTATGTGAGATTGACATGGAAACATATATCTATCTAGATTAAGGATATGCGCATGAGATGTATGTGGGATTTTCATATCCACATTGATATACTAGAATATTTTTAAAAAGGGGATTGCTAAAGAAATAAGATGTCTAAAATTAAATAACGATGCATGGCCGTGTATAGGGATTTCCATATCCAAGGTTAGGCGCATAAGATCATTTAACAAGGGGCCTTTCATTGATTAAGAATGGCGCACGGCAATGGCTAAAAGAAGGGGCGCATGGCACCTTCTAAATTGGGATCAATGGAAGATTAATTAAGGCAACAAGAGGGGCGCATGGCACCTTCTAAATCAATACACCAAGGGGCGCATGGCACCTTCTAAGTTGGGACCAAGGGGATGTTTTGTTAAAGAAAGAGGGAAGGGGCACACGACAATACCTACACACATAAGGCCGAACTCTCTCTCTCTCTCAAGTCTCATACACAGCATTCATTATTCAAAGGAAGAGAAGGCAGCCAGCAAGAGGGAAAGATCAAGAAGGAAAAGGATTGGAAGAGCAAGAACAACCGAGGGAAAACCGGAGGAGTCGCGGAACCGGTAAGTGGTTTTGATATTTTTTTTAAGATAAGGAACCATAGGGTTCGGCCATGGTGTATGGCCGAACCCCATGGAAGAGAATTGGTAGATGAAAATAGTAAGTTTAATGGAAAGAATGGACCATAGGGTTCGGCCATGGTGCATGGCCGACCCCATGGAAAGACATTGTGTATTTTGATGGGTTGAAAACCATGGACGGTTAAGATATTTTTTATTGGATTTAAAAGAGGAAAAATGGAACCATAGGGTTCGGCTATGGTGTATGGCCGAACCCCATGGAAAGGATATTAATATTTTTAATGGATTTAAATAATGGAAGGTCATTGGTTGTTTTTATGGAGGATGAAAAACCATGGAATTTTAGGTATGTTTTAAAAAGGGTTTAAATGGAAGGACATTGGTTTTGTTTAATTTTTTTTTTAAAAGAGAGGATTATGAACCATAGGGTTCGGCCATGGTGTATCGCCGAACCCATGGGGATTGTTTTGATGGACTTAGGTTTATATATGTTGGATTAAATAAAAGGGAAGTGATTAAATGTTTAACTTAGGGGTTATTGATTAATAAACCAAAGAAGGAAACTAAAACAAAAGGGGTGAGGTTCGGCCATGGTGTATGGCCGAACCCCACAAGTTTGGTTTATGGACTTGGACATAATTGTAAATCAAACGGGACATGTTTTAATTGATTGATATATTACAAGGTAACGGGACCTCACAAGGTTTGTACGATCGTGAGCGGTTACCGGACGAAAGACACAAGGACACGTTAGTGGTCTTTGGTAGGATTCCACCTCTTTGAAACCATGGGATTATGTACAATTGTTTTATCTTATTTTTGATAAAATTATGTTGTAAAGGAATATGTTCTAAATTGTGATTTTCAATGCTATGTTTATATGATAAAATAGCATGTATGGAATATGTCTCAAACTGTGATTTTAACTGCTATGTTTATACGATAAAATAGCATGTGATTCATTTACATCTCATGCATGGCATGGGGTGAAGGGTATGTAACCTGAGGGACCACACTCCGTCGGGGCGTCCGAAAAACCTATATGGGATATCTTGATGTGCTTTTCCATCAGGAAGAAACCGAAGGGTCCACACTCCGTCTGGGCGTCCGAAAGACCTATGTGGTGGGTACTTTTATGTACATGTAATGGGTGGGACTCATTGCATTTGACATCATGACATGGCATGGTTTATATGGCTTTTTGGACTATATGTTATTATATATGTTTTGTACTAACCATGTGTTAGCCCTAATTGGAATACCTACTGGGCGCGTTGTTCTAACGCCCTTCTTCTACCCTAGTGGATGATAAAGGAAACAAGGGGAACGATGAACACGAAACGGGCCAGGCATAGAAGCTTGGATGATTATAGTTATATTTTGATTAAATTACTTATGGACATGTATTTGAGTAACTAGTTATTGGACATGTAATAACTTAGATGATTTCCTATGGTTGAATGTTTATTTGGATGATTGCGTTATAGTAATGATGATTAAAGACTTAAAGTACTTTGCTATCTGAATGGAATAGAACTTGGTTCTATTATAATTCTGCATGTTATGATTTTATTCCACAAGTCCATATTGTTATGTGTGAACCGTTTTCATGGACTTTGTCCATGCACACATAGGGTTGGCCAGTTAAGGATCGGACTTTAGAAGTTCGGACTTAGCTCGCGTCATGACATCCCGCTCTCTATCACTCTTTGTTTATAAAAAAAAAAAAAAAAAAATAGACTCTGATTTTAGAAAGGAAAACGAGTGAAAAAAGGGCGGGGAGTTACATCATCATGGTCAGGTCACAGTTGATCAGGGTCAGGTCACGGTCTGGTCACGACTAATCATGGTCAGGTCACAGTCTAGTCACGGTTGACCATGGCCGGGTCACGGCTGATCATGGTCAAGTCACAGCTGATCACGGTCAGGTCTTGTCTGATCACGGTCCAGTCACGGCTGATCACGGTCTATCCACGGTCTGGTCACTGTGGGTCAGGGCTGGCCACGGTCACGTCACCGATGGTCACGGCTGATCATGGTCACGTCACAGCTGGTCATGGTCCGGTCACAGTTGATCATGATCAGGTCACGGCTGATCACGATCAGGTCACAGTCGATCACGGTCGGTCACGTTTGATCACGGTCGAGTCTTTGCCTATCACGGCCCGGTCACGTCTGATGACGGTCTGGTCAGGACTTCGTCACGGTCTGGTCACGGCATATCACGGTCTAGACAGGGCTGATCACGGTCAAGTCACGACTTGTCATGGTCAGGTCACGGTTTGGTCACAGGTGTTTACGGTCAAGTCATGGCTGATCACGAACTGGTTAGAGTTGATCACGGTCTAGTCACGACTTATCACGGTCTGATCATGGCTGATTACGGTTTGATCACGAACTGGTCATGGGATCGGTTAAAGATGGATCATAGACGAGTATCATTGTCCGCAGGACAGGTTTTATCCGTTTGCGGAACGAGTTTCGTTGACAATAGGACGGGTAAACCCGTCTGCATGACGAGAAATGCATGGCAACATAAAATTGTCATTCTGCCAGAGCACGGGCAAGTTTGGCGTGCTCCTCCGCGCTTGAGCACCTTCAGCTACACTATGGACATGGCCTTGTGGATGCAGCACGAGTCTCGGACATGTACCTCTGTCTGTGGGATAGGTTTTGACTATCCGAGGGATGGGTATCGCTGTCAGTAGGACGGGTTGCACCCAAAAAATAGAAACTGCCAATTTAAGAAACCTCTATTTTAGGCTACTATTTAAAATTGACAGTTTTTATTTTTTCGAAACTACAATTTTAGAAGGTTACCCAAGTTTAAAAGTTTCTTTTTAAAATAGTAGAAATTCTAGAATTTATATGAATTTGGAAGTCTTACTAAATTTAGAACCTTGTGGCATTTTGAAATTTATATTTTTAGATTTTTTTTAATTGTAGATATTATTTCTATTTTTAATTGATTTTCCATGTAAGTTGGACTAGAAAAATTATCAATTTCTAATTTTCGATGTTATTTCTAGTTTTTAAATTTGTTTTCCATTTTTAGAATGTTTCTACATTAAGTTATATTTCTAAGATTAGAGTTATGATTTCTATATTTAGATTTATTTCCATGATATTGTAATGACTTATACCAATATATATCAATTGCATATAATTTGCTTTGTTCCCAGTGGGTTCGAACTCAGACTCCTGATGCTATACTATTAATGGTTCATCTGATTGCAAATATAAATTTAAAACACCATATCTTTAGTGGCACAACAAGTTTTAGGTGCCGTTGTCGGAGAAAAAACAAATATTTGTTTTTAAATTTTGTGTTTTTAGAATTACTGTTACTTTTGGAAATTTCCAGTTTAGGCAACTATTTAAAATTGGTAGTTTCTATTTTTAGAAATTATAATTTTAGAAAGTTACCTAAATTTAAAATTTTCTTTTCAAAATAATAGAAATTCTAGAATTTATATAGATTATGAAATCTTACTAAATTTAGAAACTTGTTGAATTGAGAAATTTCTATTTTTAGAAATTTTAATAATTTAGATATTATTTCTATTTTTCGAAAAATTTAAACTTTTGAAAATTCCATTTTAGGCTACTATTTAAAATTCACAGTTTCTATTTTTAGAAATTATAATTTTAGAAGGTTACCTAAGTTTAAAAGTTTCTTTCTAAAATAGTAGATATTCTGGAATTTATATAGATTTGGAAAACTTACTAAATTTATAAACTTGTGGCATTTATAAATTTATATTTTTAGAGTTTTTTTAATTGAGATATTATTTATATTTTTAATTGGATTTTCCATGCAAATTGATTCCAAAATTATCAATTTCTAGCTTTAGATGTTATTTCTATTTTTTAAATTTGTTTTCCATTTTTAGAAAGTTTCTAAATTAAGTTATATTTCTAAGATTAGAGTTTTGATTTCTATATTTAGATTAATTTCCATTATATTGTAATCACTTATACCATAATATCTCAATTGCATATATTTTGCTTTCTTCCTAGTGGTTTCGAACTCACACACCTGAAGCTATACTATTAATGGTTCGTCTGATTGTAATTATAAATTTAAAACACCATATCTTTAGTGGCACAACAAGTTTTAGGCGCAGTTGTCGGAGAAAAAATAAATATTTATTTTTAAATTTTGTGTTTTTTGAATTACTGTTACTTTTGAAAATTTCTATTTTAGGCAAGTATTTAAAATTGATAGTTTCTATTTTTAAAAATTATAATCTTAGAAAGTTCTATAAATTTAAAATTTTCTTTTCAAAATAGTAGAAATTCTATAATTTTTATAGATTGTGAAATCTTACTAAATTTAGAAACTTTTTAAATTGAGAAATTTCAATTTTTAGAAATTTCAAAAATTTGGATATGATTCCTATTTTTCGAAAAACTGATACTTTTGGAAATTCCCATTTTAGGCTACTATTTAAAATTTGCAGTTTCTATTTTTATAAATTATAATCTTTGAAAGTTACTTAAATTTAAAATTTTCTTTTCAAAATAGTAGAAATTCTAGAATTTATATAGATTATGAAATCCTACTAAATTTAGAAACTTCTTTAATTACTGAATTTCTATTTTTAGAAATTTTGAAAATTTAGATATTATTTCTATTTTTCGAAATACTGATACTTTTGGAAATTTCCATTTTAGGCTACTATTTAAAATTGGTAGTTTCTATTTTTAGAAACTATAAGTTTAAAAAGGTTATCTAATTTTAAAAGTTTCTTTCTAAAATATTAGATATTCTAGAATTTATATAGATTTGGAAATCTTACTAAATTTATAAACTTGTAGCATTTAGAAATTTAAATTTTTAGAATTTTTTAATTGTAGATATTATTTATATTTTAATTTATTTTCCGTGCAAATTGGACTCCAAAATTATCAATTTCTAGCTTTAGATGTTATTTCTATTTTTTAAATTTGTTTTTCATATTTAGAAAGTTTCTACATGAAGTTATATTTCTAAGATTAGAGTTTTGATTTCTATATTCAGTTGAATTTCCATTATATTGTAATCACTTATACCATAATATCTCAATTACATATATTTCGCTTTGTTCCTAGTGGGTTTGAACTCACACACCTAAAGCTATACTATTAATGGTTCGTCTGATTGCAAAGAAAAATTTAAAACACCATATCTTTTGTGGCACAACAAGTTTTAGGCGCCGTTGTTGGAGAAAAAACAAATATATGTTTTTAAATTTTGTATTTTTAGAAAGACTGCTACTTTTGGAAAATTCTATTTTAGGCAACTATTTAGAATTGACAATTTCTATTTTTAGAAATTAGAATTTCAAAAGGTTACCTAATTTTAAAATTTCTTTTTAAATATTTAAAATTCTATAATTTATATAGATTTGGAAGTTAAAAAAATTACGAAACTTGTTCAATTGAGACATTTCTATTTTCAGAAATTTTATAATTTTTGATATCATTTCTATTTTTCAAAATATTGCTAATTTTGGAAATTTCTATTTTAGGCTAGTATTTAAAATTGGCAGTTTCTATTTTTTGAAACTACAATTTTCGAAGGTTACCTAAGTTTAAAAATTATTTTTTAAATTGTAAAAATTCTAGAATTTATATACATTTGGAAGTCTTACTAAATGTAGAAACTTGTGGCATTTAGAAATTTATATTTTTAGATTTTTTTTAATTGTAGATATTATTTCTATTTTTAATTGGATTTTCCATGCAAATTGGACTTCAAAATTGTAAATTTCTAATTTTAGATGTTATTTCTATTTTTTGAATTTGTTTTCCATTTTTAGAAAGTTTCTACATTAAGTTTTATTTCTAAGATTAGAATTTTGATTTTTATATTTGGATTTATTCCAAGATATTGTAATGGCTTATACCATAATATTTCAATTGCATAAATTTTGCTTTGTTCCCAATCGGTTCAAACTCGAACTCCTGAAGCTATAATATTAATAGTTCGTCCGATTGCAAAGATAAATTTAAAACACCATATCTTTTGTGGAACAACAAGTTTTAGGCGCCATTGTCGGAGAAAAAATAAATATTTGTTTTTAAATTTTGTGTTTTTAGAAATACTGTTACTTTTGAAAATTTCTATTTTACTCAACATTTTAAAATTGGTAGTTTCTATTTTTAGAAATTATAATTTAAGAAAGTTACCTAAATTTAAAAGTTTCTTTTAAAAAAAGTAGAGTTTTAGAATTTATATAGATTTGGATGTCTTAATAAATTTAGAAATTTGTTGGATTGAGAAAGTTCTATTTTTAAAATTTTTATAATTGTAGATATTATTTCAATTTTTCAAAATACTGCAACTTTTTGAATTTTTGTTTTAGGCTACTATTTAAAATTGCCAGTTTGTATATTTAGAAACTGAAATTTTTGAAGGTTACATCAGTTTAAAAGTTTCTTTTTAAAATAATACAAATTCTAGAATTTATATAGATTTAGAAGTCTTACAAAATTTAGAAGCTTGTTGAATTGAAAATTTTCTATTTTTAGAACTTTTATAATTTATTCTTTCTATTTTTTGAAATACTACTACTTTATGAAATTTCTATTTTAGGCTATTATTTAAAATTGACAGTTTCTATTTTTAGAAACTACAATTTTTTAAGGTTACCTAAGTTTAAAAAATTATTTTTTAAATTATAGAAATTCTAGAATTTATATACAGTTGGAAGTCTTACTAAATTAAGAACCTTTTGGCATTTAGAAATTTATATTTTTAGAATTTTTTTAATTGTAAATATTATTTCTATTTTTAATTGGATTTTCCATGCAAATTGGACTCCAAAATTATCAATTTCTAATTTTAGATGTTATTTCTATTTTTTGAATTTCTTTTCCATTTTAAAAAACTTTCTAGATTAAGTTTTATTTCTAATATTAGAGTTTTGATTTTTATATTTAGATTTATTTCCATGATATTATAATGACTTATACCATAATATCACAAGTGCATAAATTTTGCTTTATTCCCAGTTCAATCGAACTCGTACTCCAGAAGCTATAATATTAATAATTCATTCGATTGCATAGATAAATTTAAAACACCATATCTTTTGTGGCAAAACAAGTTTTAGGCGCCATTGTCGAAGAAAAAACAAATATTTGTTTTTAAATTTTTTGTTTTTAGAAATACTGTTACTTTTGGAAATTTCTATTTTAGTCAACTATTTAAAATTGGTGGTTCCTATTTTTAGAAATTATAATTTTATGAAGTTACCTATATTTAAAAGTTTCTTTTAAAAAAAGTAGAAGTTATAGAATTTATATAGATTTGGATGTCTTACTAAATTTAGAAACTTGTTTAATTGAGAAATTTTTATTTATAAAATTTTATAATTTTAGATTTTATTTCTATTTTTTCGAGGGCCGCACTTACACACAACCGGTTTTCCTGCCTCTACACACCCGAATTCAAATTTTCATGGAAAATTACCATTTTACCCTCGCGTTTCCAATCAGTCAAATGAATGCCCAGTTCATTTTGGCATTAATTCGAATGAATGGGCTGAATAGTAACACAGAATACTGTTCAGCCCTATTCATTCGAATAAATGTATAGTTCATTCGAATGACATAGTTTCAACTATACATTCGAATGAATGAAGCCCATTCATTCAAATGATTGCTACAGTAGTACATTATTTAAATAATAAAATTTATTTTTAAAACTTTAAAGTTATTTTTTGAACAGTGTGTATTTTCAGAATTTCTCAAAGTAAATATCCGGACTAATTACGATAATCTGATAAAAATACTTTAAGACTTCAAGTTCTTTTGACACTCCTAAATATTTAAAACATAGTATTTTACAAATAAGGGTATCCCTAGGCTGTGCCGAAAAAACATTTGAAAGTGTAAAAAGACCTTGAAGTCTTAAACTATTTTTATCAGGTTATCGTAATTAGTCCGGATATTCAATTTGAGAAATTTTAGAAATACACAGTGCTTAACAAATAATTGTCTATGTTGTCGATGCTATAATAAAATATTCTTTAAAACATAGACCGCTATTTTTTAAGCACTGTGTATTTCTAAAATTTCTCAAATTGAATATCCGGACTAATTACGATAACCTGATAAAAATACTTTAAGACTTCATGATCTTTTGACACTTCCAAATGTGTTTTCGACACAGCCTAGGGGTACCCTTATTTGTAAAATACTGTGTTTTAAATATTTAGGAGTGTCAAAAGACCTTGAAGTCTTAAAGTATTTTTATCAGATTATCGTAATTAGTCCGGATATTTAATTTGAGAAATTTTGAAATACACACTGCTCAAAAAATAACTTTAAAGTTTTAAAATAAATTTTATTATTTAAATAATGCTACTAGTGTAGCAATATTCGAATGAATGAGGCCCATTCATTCGAATGTATAGTTGAAACTATGTTCATTCGAATGAATGAAGCCCATTCATTCAAATGTATAATAAAATATTCTTTAAAATATAGACAGTTATTTTTTAAGCACTGTGTATTTCTACAATTTCTCAAATTGAATATCCGGACTAATTACGATAACCTGATAAAAATATTTTAAGACTTCAAGGTCTTTTGACACTTCCAAATGTGTTTTCGACATAGTCTACGGGTACCCTTATTTGTAAAATACTATGTTTTAAATATTTAGGAGTGTCAAAAGACCTTGAAGTCTTAAAGTATTTTTATCAGATTATCGTAATTAGTCCGGATATTTAATTTGAGAAATTTTGAAAATACACACTGCTCAAAAAACAACTTTAAAGTTTTAAAAATAAATTTTATTATTTAAATAATGCTACTACTGTAGCAATCATTCGAATGAATGGGCTTCATTCATTCGAATGTATAGTTGAAAGTATGTTCACTCGAATGAATGGGGCTGAACAGTATTCCGTGTTACTGTTCAGCCCATTCATTCAAATGAATGACAAAATGAACTGGGAATTCATTAGAATGATTGGAAACGCGAGGGTAAAATGGTAATTTGCCACGAAAATCCGAATTCGGGTGTGTAGAGGCAGGAAAATTGGGTGTGTGTAAGTGCGGCCTTTTTCGAGATACTGCTAATTTTTGGAAATTTCTATTTTAGGCTACTATTTAAAATTGACATTTTCAATTTCTAGAAATTCTAGAATTTATATAGATTTAGAAGTCAAAAAAAATTTAGAAACTTGTGACATTTAGAAATTTATATTTTTAGAATTTTTTTAATTGTAGATATTATATCTATTTTTAATTAGATTTTACATTAAAATTGGACTGAAAAATTGTCAATTGCTAATTTTACATGTTATTTCTATTTTTTGAATTTGTTTTCCATTTTTAGACTTATACGATAATAGCTCAATTGCATATATTTCCATTTTAGGCAACTATTTAAAATTGGCAGTTTCTATTTTTAGAAATTATAAGCATAGAAAGTTACCTAAATTTAAAAGTTTCTTTTCAAAATAGTAGAAATTCTAGAATTCATATAGATTTGGAAGTCTTACTAAATTTATAAACTTGTTGAATTGAGAAATTTTTATTTTTAGAAATTTTATAGTTTTAGATATTATTTCTATTTTTCAAATACTGATACTTTTGGAAATCTCTATTTTAGACTACTATTTAAAATTGGCAATTTCTATTTTTAGAAATCACAATTTTAGAAGGTTACCTATGTTTATAACTTTCTTTTTAAAATAGTAGAAATTCTAGAATTTATTTAGATTTGAAAGTCTTACTAAATTTAGAACCTCGTGGCATCTAGAAATTTAGATTATTAGAGTTTTTTTATTGTAGATATTTTTTCTATTTTTAGTTGGATTTTCCATGCAAATTAGACTCCAAAATTGTCAATTTCTAATTTTAAATGTTATCTCTATTTTTTAAATCAGTTTTCCATTTTTAGAAAGTTTATACATTAAGTTATATTTCTAAGATTAGAGTTTTCATTTCTATATTTAGATT